>JAOWAN010061866.1:0-12199 GCA_028566635.1 Lobelia cardinalis
AATTTGGGAAGGTTGTGATGCCTCCACAAAGTGAACAAAGGCATTTTACCTTACCATTTGCCCTCACCATTGGAGAATGATATTTATGGAAGAAAAGGTAAAAATGGAAGTTAGATGACATTGCCTCTTTATTTGCCTCTCTCTTGGAGATGCTCTTAGGTAGGGATATTGAGCAGAGAGGTTGGTGCTTGGCACATGATGACAGGATCGAACAAGGATTATCTATAATACAATTTAGGTCAGTGAGCCAGGCCAAATGAATAGTAGTACTATTCATGCACAAACTTTGAGGTAGGAGTTGAGATTAGTGTTTATGTGCTGGGGAGTGTGTGTTGGGAAGAGAGAGATGGGTGATGAGAATTTTTGTGTGGATGAGGTTGGGATTGGGAAAAAGTAAGTGTGTGTTGGGGAGAGTGAGAGATATTAAAATGTTATATTTTATAAAACTTTTTAAATATAGGCCTACCTTTTTGTTTCTTCTTTAATTTTAAATATTTTTTTAATTTAAATAATGTAAAAATAAATATTTCTTCTTTAATTTTAAATATTTTTTTAATTTAAATAATATGAAAAAATATAAAAATTAAATATTTTGCCGTGCCCCGCTTTCACTAGTAATTCAATAAAATTGATGCCACTGCAGGTGGGTGCATGATGATTGTTGGGAGAGGGTGGCGCTAGAGATATGCAGCAGTCGCCTGGGGGTTGGTCTACCACCATAACTGATTTCGTGGGTTGCCCTAGCTAGCTACAATGATACCTAGTATTCTTATGATTTGTTAAATATTTATCATGAGTCATTTAATTATTTTTTTATTTAAAGGGTATAATAGACTTTTAAAAGAGGTTATTTTATCATAAAATTTTATATATTAAATTAACTATTTATGTATTTTGTAAATAGCAGCTCTCTTTTAATTTGATAACTTTGAGAAATTCACTGAAATTAGGTATACCCAGAAACGTAGGGCATAATATTTTTTTTAATCAGATCTATTGTTTAAATTTTTTTAAAAAAATGTAAAAAGAATTGAAGAAATGTAGAAACAATTCGAAAGTTAAAAATTTAGGAGTATTGTGATAAAAAAAAAAATTGAGAGAAAAATCAGTTATTAAGATTGATTTTGTCTAAGCACTTATTCCTTTCATTTTGTTTTAATTGTCTGATATATTATAGGGGGCATGTCCTTTTCAGAATAATTAAAATGAAACAGAGTAAAAATATTGTAACTCACTCTATGAGTCGTTATATCATAAATTATCTAATACTATAAATAATACTTTCTTCCTTTTGTTTTAATTATAATGAAACGGATGAGCCATTCGTTTCATAATAGTGAATATTTTAATTAAGGTGGAGCATAAAAATTAAAATTTTCTTAAATATTTTTTATTATTCTATTTTTACTCTTTCATTTATACTCTATGGAGGATCACAGTTAAAACTCTTTTTAATTTTTTTTTTTATTAATGATTTGAGAGTAAAGATTATAATTTTAAAAATATGGAACATAAATTTATAATAAAAATTAATTATTTTATTATGAAACGGATAGAGTAATCATTAACGTGGCTGTTTGCAAGTGTAAAGTTATGGATTTACACCTTTGGATTAATAAATGGTTTGTACATAAGGGCTCAAACTTGGTCACTGTCTCATAACAGATGGCAAGAACTTAGTGGCCCCTTTTATACTAAAAAAAATAGAACTGTTACTGACAAGTGAATCCAATCTCCCAAACTCCCAAAGGTTTACTAGGTTAAACTCAAAACTGCATATTCCCCACTCATAAACTGTGTCAAATTGGCCCACCCCCCACTCTCACCACTTTTTTGTTTTATTTCTTTCTAACCATTTATTATTTATTTTTTTTACAGTTTCCTGCTCCTCCCTCTTCTAAATTCATGCCCTACACTTGTCATGATTATCAATCAAATGCAGACCAAATGAACTCCAAATTCACATGTAATGTGATTTCACTCGGCCTCTCCCACATCAAATGCTATATATACTTGTCCATACCTGGCATCACTTCTTATACTTAAATAGTTGTAATGGAATTATAGTGTTTTATATACTTTGTAAAATGGATTAATATACTTAGAGATAGTGACATATAATTCCCGACTTGGGTCGTCGGGAAATCAAGACTTCGGTCGCCGGTGGTGATGATATATGGCGAAAGGTCGGAAAATACTGACCACAAGCCGGAGCGAGCGTTACTTGGGGAGGAGCTATGGCTACGGACACAGTCAAGAGAATTCCACCAACGACTCCCCCGAGCTCGCCGAAGATGATGTCTGGTCCATGGTCGACGGCATGGTCAGTGGTAACGATCACGCGAACGTTTCCCGTGGCGGCGAGGGGTGGAGTCCACGCTCTCCCTCCGGGAGTAGCAACGGGAGTACTTTGAGTGGCAGGATCAGCCGCCGGCACATGCCTCGAGGCGACGACGTCCACGCTGGCGGTCTCTCACTGGCTTATGAAGATCCCACTAGAGCCGCATCGTCTCCCAGGATCGTGCACCAGTTCCGTGGTCCGGACTCCACGCCACGTGGACGTCACCACGTTGCCACGTCATTGCCGGTGAACGTGCCTGATTGGACAAAGATCTACCGAGTTGACTCAGTCGAGTCACTGCCCGACTCGGACGAGGGCTTTGAGGATTGCGATCTCCAGATGGTCCCGCCGCACGAGTACTTGGCTCGCAGCCGGAACGCGGCCGCAAACTCGGTTTTCGAAGGGGTGGGTAGGACGCTGAAGGGTCGTGACATGAGTCGAGTCCGAGACGCTGTGTGGAGCCAAACCGGGTTCGATGGATGATAATTAGAACGGTTAATGGGGAATTAATTATCACTTAAGCAATCATTTTAGTCTTGTGGGTGGGTCGGGTGGGCTGATGAGTTCACCGATCTATGAATGTTAGGTGCCCAAATGAAGTTGAGCTCTATCGTTAATTAGTGCGTACTGCATGTAATGGGTTAATTAGTATGGATTTTTTCTTGGGCAATGACTCGGCTGAGTGGACTCGAACTCAGCGAGTCTACTCGGTAGCGATTGAGCCCAAGCAATGCTCTTCATTGAGGTATTTTCGTTAAATTTACCCTCTATTGTTCAAGAATTGGGACTAAGAAAAGTGTTTATATCTCTATATCTCATATATATGACATTAATACGACGATATAGAATAGTAAATGTGGCATATTTATGAGCCAAAATTACTTTATAAGGGCATCCACAACAGCATCTGGAACGCTCCTCAGACTTGGTTATCGTAGAGCATGCTTTTTTTTTTTTTTTGCAAAGTCAGAACTCCCATCTCAAATATTCAAGGCTTACGGTTGAGACTCATCCAGCGCAAGAACATATTGATGGAAATGAATAATTTGATGAATTTAAGGGTATTTTGGTCATATTGTAAGTGCACTGTGCACTGCATGAATAAAGATCTGGGGATGTAAGACAGAAAAGTCACTCTCAGTAGCTACATTACATATGATGTCACGTACAATAGCAGCCCCTTGATTTATATTGGAGTATTCCTCTATGATCTGTATAGTACTTTGACTTGGTTCTTGGTGGTGGTGGTGGTGGTGGTGGGTGCTGCCACTCTTTTTTGCATTTGCAATTGATTTTATCTTTCCCATGCGTACCACTTTAGCTATATATGCTAAAAGCGAATTTTACCCTTGGAGTTTAGAGGAGGATGCAACTTCTAAGGTTTATACGATCACAAGATTATACCATAAAATTTCGCACGTCCTTATATCCCCATATGACCATGTTACGACGGTTTAAATAATCCACCTAATACTGAACGCCCCGTTTATTTTGTTCATTCACGTGTTATTATGGATTTGTGTAATGTGGAAGATCAGTGGTGCATTACGCATAAGTCATATCCTCACCTCTCTTTCCCGACGCAATGAATTTCTTCTATTGAGAATATTTCATTTTCCTTGGTCTATGGGTTTCTTTTGAAAATTTTTTAAAAAATTAAAAAGCAGAAATCGAACATTATTGCCATTGTAGTATGGAAGCCCTATGTAATATGTTTACCACTTTGGAAGGTAACCTTTATTGTTACGACATCAAAAAGTTGGAGAATCACAAATTAAACAATTGGCCCAATAGAGACCAATAAGAAAAGAAGAAGAAGAAGAAGAAAAAAAAGGAAAATATAGAGAAAAGAAGTGGCAAAATAGACCAACACAAGAGATGTTCACAATCCAATGGTACGTAGCAAATAAAGAAAAAGGGAGGGGGGGGGGGTGTGTGTGTGGAGCGATGGGAATAAAGGCAAATAAGGACACATGATTGTGGGGGCCCATTTCAAAGCTCAAAGCCCAGATGATGGGAAATCCAAATTTGCTTTTAATGGAAGGTGATAGATAGGGCCATTAGTGAGCACAAGTTGACAATGAGGGCCCAATAAAAATAGATGTGTGTGGTGTGGGTGTGTAAATAGTTTATAAATGCAAGTTGGGAATAAACACTTATTGAAGGGTGACAAAAAGTATTTGATGGTTTTGGACCTCTGATTATCATGTAACATGTAATGCGTAAAATTACTCGACCAATGACCATATTTAACAGTAACATTTCAGTTTTTAATATTAGTGAAATAGGCTTTACAATACAACTTGACTGGATCATATTAGTTACACCCGAATATGCGAGGATAAGGAATGCCTGCCAGTAGTAAATTTATATTGCTGGTTCAGTAATGCTAGTTATTCACTATTTCACTAATTCAATGATAGATAACTTACGTTGTTTAACGGCAATGTATTTTTACTGCTGATGCCCCTTATCCGATGTATAAAATTTTGTCACCAAAAGGTGGGAGATATCCCTCCCCCTCCCCCTCCCGGCTTTACCTTTTTTAAGAAAGTGACATAAGTGTTTTGATTGGGTTCAACAAGTATTGGGAGCCATTGGTCCCAAATTCTCCTTGACAATTAGTGTACCTTAGAACCCCGATATTGAGGTGACATACTCTCTCTCTCTCTCTCTCTCTCTCTCTCTCTCTCTCTCTCTCTCTCTCTCTCTCTCTCTCTCTCTCTCTCTCTCTCTTGAGTATATAATAATTCGCAATCTTTTCTCAAGTATTAATCACTTAATTTTTATGGTGCATGGACTCATGGTAGAGATCGATTCCAACTCCACACAAATAGGCCCCATGTTGATTATGATGTTTCACTTGTTGCCTTATTCTGGTCTCAAGAGCAAAGAAAAGAAAATAAAAGAAAGAATATTTTGATCTTATTCTTTCTTTGGAAATGCAATGTCACATAACTAAAGTATCTATGGGCCTTCTTAAGTGTTTGACAGGACTATCAACTATGAACCAAGGCCCTCGTGAACTGCTTCTTAAGAAGCCCAATGACTAGGGGTGAAAATCGAAACGGAATTTTCGATTTTCGCCGATTCCGATCCGAATATTTTCAATTTTGGAAGGATTATTTTCTTTTCGACTTCCAAAATTCTAAATTCCGATTTTTTCGATATTTTTCGGATCGAAATCGGATTAGATTTAAAATTATCGGAATTTCCGATTTCCGATTCAAAAAAATTCAGATTTATTTCCGAATAATTTTCAAAAAAATCAATTTATAATTAAAAATTGATTTATTTTCGAAAACTTTCTAGTTTATTTTCAGAAAAGTTTGATCTCATTTTAAAAAAGAATAAAATTTATTTCTATTTAAATATTTTAAAATTAATTTCATCCTAAATGACTAAGCGAAAAGTACAAATAATTTATCATAAATTTTAGTGTTCCTTTTCATAACATTTTTTTAATATAATTTTGGGATTATACTACTTTATGTTCTGACAATAGTATTCAATTTAAAATTTGTTGTTTACATTGATTTGCATTATTTTTATATTTTCTTTTTACTTTTTTCTTAAAGAAATTTTTCGAAAAAATATCTTGATTTGAAAGTATTTAGTTTGGAATGTAAAGGTGAATTGTTGTAAATGAGTAGTAAGCCTGGCAATATGGGTTAAATGAGTTGAAATGGATTGAGTTTTAATAATTAACAGGTTATAATGGGTTTAACCTATTACAACCCATTTAATTAATCTATCTATTCAATTGTATAATAAATGAGTTAAGTTAAACTCAAATTAACATATTGAATAATCATTTGTACGAAAAAAATATTTTTTTGACATTCTAATATACAATTTTATAACTAAATGGGTTGTAATGGGTTGAGCTGTTTAGCAGGTTAAAGCGGGTTAAAATGGGTTAATGGGTAGCATTTTGCCAGGCCTAATGAGTAGCATAGACCATGCAGTAGAATGTCATAGTGAACAAGGATCACTTGTTTAAAGAAAAAATATTTTGAAATTCAAAAATTTCCGAAAGTTCCAAAATTTGGATTTATGAACTTTTTGAAAATTCCAAAATTTCGGAATTTGGAAATTCCGATAGTTCCGAAATTTTCGGAACGAAAATCGAAAACTAATTTTGATTTCCAAAAAAATTTGAAAATGTTATTTTCGATCCGTTTCGTCCGATTTTCCTCCCTACCAACGAAAGAGAACTGTATTCTTGAATGCAATTTCTACTTGTTGGCCCAAGGCAACTGAACATTTTTTGAGCATTTGAAGATAACAATTGTGATCAAATATTTATAAAAGTTTAATTTATAGTATAATTTATAAACATAGTTACTAAAATTAACTACTCTTATAATTTCATAATTTCCTAGCAGTAGATAAACAAGCATCAATTTTCATAAACTTAAGCAGTCTGCTCTAGTATTTTTGTTGTGTTGGGTGGTTGTTACCAATGTTTTTGGGGGGTTGATATATTATTAGCTTGAAACCATATAACTGGAAAAAGCAAAGAAATTAGCTCAGTCGGCTCTACCCCGTACCTATAGCAGTTCAATCACCGTAGCCGTAGGAGAGTAAAAATTGTAATGCACAAATAAATAAATAAATAAATAATAAATACACATTCACGTTTGATTGCAACCAAACAAAAATACAGAGCAGGAGAATATAAAGAGAAAAGGGCATAACCTCCGGAGGGTGGCAGTAGAAAATTCGGGTGAGAGCGACGACGGCGGAGCACATTCGGACCGCCATCACCTGCAATATTGTTCGACACTCATATCAAGAAGAATCAATCCACTATGTGCAACTGATTGTACAACCAACCATTGGAGGATTAGCAATTAGGGATAAAAATTTAAAAGCCCACTTGCAAGTACAACTAGCCCAACATCAGCTAAACTCATTGGGCCACTTTAAATGTGATACTTAGCTAGGCCCAACGTATGTACAGCAGACAATTTAAGAAAGAAAACCCCAACTTGACTAGCAGGCACAGGCGGCAGTAGCTGAACTGACGGCGCCTCGACTCGACTCACTCACTACACGTGCCACAAGAGTCAACCTCCCCGGCGCTAATTAGTCACCTCCGCCGTGAAACACCGTACGTGAAACGAGGTAGAGACGGAAATGGACGTACTATTCAACTCAATTAACGTACGAGAACTGCTCTCATCACAAGACCTAGACGACTCATCGCCGCTTTCTGCCCCCGATCTCCGCCTCTTAATCGACCGTCTTCAAGTTCGTTCCCTCCGCATCAAATCCAAAGTCCAAGACTACATCCTCTCCCACCACCGAGAATTCTCCGACCTATTCTCTCAGTGCTCTGACTCCATCTCCCAGTCCAGTCATCTCTCCAGCCAAGTATCCGACCTCGTCAAACTCATCTCCGATCACCCTATCGACACCGAAATCCGAGACACGGTCCAACAGATTGGCAGGCAACGGATAGAATCCAAGGAGAAGAAGGAGTTGTTGGAGTTAGTGAGGGTAATTTTGGAGTTAAGCGAAAACCTGAGGTCTGTGAAGGAGGATACGACTGCGGGAAGAGTCGTTGAGGCAGCGGAGTCTTTGAGGCAATTGAAGGCTGCGTTGCGAGTGAAGGATAACGCTGCTGAGGACTCGGGCGAGCCGTTTGTGTACATTTTGTTGCGGAAAGAGTGGAATGAATGCTTCGAGGAGGTAATATATAGCAATTACATAGATATTATCATATTGCCTTGCAAATGGAGGAAATAATGACGCGAATTTTGTTTATCGTATGTATTGTTAGTTGCAATAAGAGATTTTGGCTAATTGTAGATACAAGAGGTGCTTGTGGGGTTAATGGACAAGGCTGTGAGGTTCAATCAGCAATCTAATGCGGTTCATGTGAAGTATGAGTTAGCTCTTGATGAAACTCTCCGGGTTGAGCTTCAAACAGTCTTGGAAGCAATGGATGTGAGTTCTGCTTGTTTATTTCTTTTAGTACTTCTGTCCCCAATGATCTCAATAAAAGTGTAACTTTCAATAAGTAAGATTGACAAATTAAGTAGCTCCGCTAGGGAATTAATTCAACATTTCCATATTATGATCATCATAATTGGAAAGAATGATGTTGACGTGTGCAGGAAACTTTTAGTTATGAGAAAGAAACGGTGCCTAAATTTGAGTTAGCTCTTAGCAGTTCATTCATATTCATGATTTTGATATCTTGAGTAGGTGATTGGCATTGTAGATTATGGGCTTGCAAAAGTTGCCGACTTGATGATTAAATACGTCATCGCACCTGCAGTGAACTCTGCTTCTTTTAGGTTCTCTGTTGATAAATCAATTAAAAACTCAGGAGATATTGCCGAGGTGGTTCTGAGAATGGTTCAATCCTCTAATGCTGAGGTAAATGTCTTGATGATTAAGTTTTAACAGATTTTCACTAGTATAGTATGTCGGTATGTTTTTAGTTATGGGCTGTTATACTATTCTATCAGTACTAGAATCTAACGAATCAAGACTTCTGAAAAGTTTACACTCTAAATACCTGATAAGTTGCATACGTTGATGTGTATAATTTCTATTGACTCAATACAGCATATTTTTGTAAGTTTACGCACAAGACACATCAAAAGTTGCCAAATACAGAATCAAATCGTGACCTGGAGGCCCCTGAATGTGAATCCAGAATCAATCATGTAATTTGGTGCGGATGGTAAGAAAATGGCATTTTATACCCCAAAATAGTAGAGTTATCCAATAGATGGTGCAAAGTAAGTATAACGTGAATTGGCTTCAATACTAATGAGGAAAATGATCACTCACGTTGTCTAACATAGTGTATGCCTTTTATGGGATGAGATGAGGCCCCTAGTATGTAGATGCATGCAAAGAAGCAAGAGCACAACAATGTTGAGTAGCAACTCAAAGATCAAGTGTTAGAATAACGGGTAAGATTTAATGCACATGCACATGGTCGCATGGTCGAATCTCTTGGGAGTTGAAGGAAAAAATAGTACTACAACGTACAAACCACTAGTAAACATTTTACTGTAGGATTTCAAGTATTAAGAGCTACTTTATTGTTTGTGACATATACATGTCTATATGTGCATTTGTGTGCTTATTATTAATGACGAGAAAAAACACAGTGATTACGCAGATTAATACGTAAGAGCCACACACACATACAAAGAAGAGGGAATAGTTGCAAAGATTCTTTCTCTCTGTTTTAAATTTCAAAATACTTACCGAGAGCAAGTAATGATATAATCAAAATAAGTGAATACAGGAGTTATGTCCAATGAGAATGGTTAAAACTACAGATGTATAAATAGTAAATAGTAAATAATACTAAAATGGTTTCTTTAAGTGTTGGTGAAGGGATGTATATAGGGAAAAGAAGCTTGAAAAGATTTAAAAAAAGAAGATGTTTTTGGTCATTAGGATTACGCATATATCCAACCAGGGTCCAAGCTTTCCAAATCGTGAGTGAATCAATTCACTAGGATTCTACTGTTGGTTATGATTCCCCCGATTTATCTGTAGGCATTTTGCTATTTCTCTATCGACTCTAAAATGGGTTAGTGGTTATGTAAATTAATTGTTCAATCTCGACAACTCTGGTTGTTCCATTGATGAAGTAGGTCATACTGAAATTTATTTACTATGTTCAAAAAGTGATCCATGATGAACAACGGCCGTTGATGTTGCATCTGCATCATGTAGCCTTGGAACTGTTTGATTTGATCATCTATAGTATAAATCTAAGATGTCTTCTTACTGTTCAAAGAACTGTGCATCGATAGGACATGGAGAACAGTGACGGCTGACACACGGCTGTCATGATTGGACCCTATCCTTGGATAGGGGCATTCCCTAGTATCGTATAAAAGCAATGTTAGTTTTGTAGTACGGAAACCAGAATTCAGAATATATTTTTATTGATTCCAGGTGAAGCATCATCTATCTACTAACCTTCCCCATTTACACTGGTAATGAAAATAGAAGAAGACGTTGAACTTAAATAACGAAACAGAAGAGCAATAAAGGTTACCAGCATATCATTAACCCTAATATTTACGTCACCTGTAAGTCAAATCAGACCCAAGACTTATTTGAACAAAAGACCATTCCCCTAGAATTCAAGATATATGCCCCCTCTTGTTTGGGCGGGTGGAAATCTTATTTAATAATTACCATAAGGGGCGAGTATAATAATTGCCACTGTTTATGACGTTTTTGCACTTTCTTATAAATTGTAGTGCGTAATTTTCTGCATTCTTGTGTATGTTCTTAATGTATGATGGTCTTCATTTCTGATTGTTGTTAGTAGATAAGCTTTCAGATTGATTGAAGATTCTTCCTATACGTGCAGAATGAATGCATAGATGGTGAAAATATCTATTCTGCACTTACTCGGGTTGTAAAATTTATCTTTGACTTCATATGCTTTCAAAATTCTTCATGGATGTGCTCTGTTGGAAGATTGACATGGCCAAGGATGTCCGAATTGATTATTTCAAACTTCCTCTCCAAGGTTTGTTCTTGTGATCTTATTTTTCCTTTCCATTTATGCTACACCTGGCTTTTAACTTTTCTTTTACCACTCTTTACTGGAGTATTGCTCCTTTGGTAAATTTTTCAGTACTTCATTTTCTTTATCTCGTTTATATGTGGAGCATTGTCATGATATACACCAGTACTGATGACCTTGCATATGCTATTATATATACAAATACAAGCATCCACTATATTTCTTGCTTTACTGAAGTAAATCATAACCTTTACAAATTATGGTTTCAGGTTGTTCCCGATGATGCCTCCAAACTTGCCGATTTCCAAAAGATAAGAGAGATGACATCTCAGTTTGAGATAGATCTAAAGGAAATGATGTTCATTTCCACATCAGATGGAAAAGATGAAAGGTTGAGCAATTATGCTGACAATGTTGAAGTTCACTTTGCGTCAAAGAAAAAAATCGAGATTTTAGCGAAGGCTAGAAATTTGCTTCAACATTCAGACTTCAATCTTCCAAAGGTATGGTGATATTTTACATAGGCATATCTATTTGATGACTGATATGAATAGCTTATCTAGTAATACTTTTACAGGACTATACAAGAAAAGATGTGGGGTTGAAGAATGAGGGAACTGCTGAGACATCCGGTGATTATGTTGTAGACTTAATTTTCTCGTCGGATAGGTGTGTGGTCTCAGGTGCAGCTACTCAGCTAGTGGAGCTGGTCCATCAAACTCTTAAGGTTGTTAAAAGACTGGAATATTAATCTTCCTTCTCTGCCAATAGCTAAGACCCGATGTGGTAGTACTAAGTACATGGGTGTTGCTGTAATACTTGGGCAAGAATCAAGTAGATGGAAAATAGGTCGAGCTAAATGTTGTATACCTTAACTTATAGCATAGGGAGAATGCTGTTCACCCTTTCTGAACAAGTTAATCCATAAAAATTGAAGACCATGTGGAATTAATATTTGGTCAAAATTAGTTCATGGTATTGACACTTAAGATTTTAGTGAAAGCTTCTTGATATCACCAATCACCAGTTACATTTTATTTGAGTTTGGTTATAACAATCAATACATGGGTGTTGCTGTAATACTTGGGCAAGATGAGGTAATTGGAAAAAGGGTCGAGCTAAATGTTGTATACCTTAACTTATAGCATAGGGAGAATGCTGTTCACCCTTTCTGAGACCTTCTAATATTTGGTTAAAATCAGTTCATGGTATTGACACTTAAGATTTTAGCAAAAGCTTCTTGATATCATCGATCACCACTATTTGAGTTTGGTTGAAACAATCCACTTCCTGCAGGATATTTGCTTGTCATCCTCAGGAGTGGCTTTGGAATTTTA
>JAOWAN010061917.1:0-12195 GCA_028566635.1 Lobelia cardinalis
CTTTCACTATCTTGATTTGCTTGAGGCGACTGGGTGTTCTAGGTAGATCCTTATGCGAGCTGGATGGACCTCCATCAATGGGGGTTTGAGGGGGTATTTATACCCAAATAACAGGAGACCCCTAAGAGTAAATTTGGGGGGAATTCCAAGAACAATGATTTGGGGGGAGATTTAAATTTCGAAACTGGCGTAACCGTAGGTGGGAATCGAGGTGTCGCGCCTAGGGAGTCCGCTTCAACATTAAATGCACCAGCCCAATAGGCCTCCACGCGCCGTAAGGGGAATTAAAGGCAAAATCCCTAATGATTACAATGGGGACCGCCACATTAATGACACGTAGTCATCCCGAGCTCCACAAAAACGGGTAAGTACTAAGAAGGGGCGGTCATGTGAAAGCAGGGATCTAGGGGGGCCACGTATGACCGCCTCATTAGTCTTCCAGTTCATCCTTTCACCAGAAGACTGGGGGACAACTGATGGGTCCAAGCCCAAGTGCTAGGCCCAACTCCTGATCAATGACAAGGCCCAACGGGCGGGCCCACTTCAGATAATATATATCTCATGCCGGTCAACATAGGCGGCCATGACCCAACCCAACGGGCAAGCCCACTTCAGATAATATATATCTCATGCCGGCCAATATAGGCGGCCATGACCCAGCCCAACGGGCGGTCATGTAGTCGCCCAAAGGACAATCTGATTTAGCCGCCCTACGGGTTGTCTAGCTTATTGTTTATGTCGGCCTACGCCAGCATGATAACATCAATCTGCCCTACGGGCAGACAGGCATTCTTCCTCCCTTAAGGCGGTCAAGTTCAACCCGCCTAACCCGCTTAGCCAGCCATGCAGCTTCCCAGGGGGCATGAAGGAAGGCTGTCAAGTCTAAATTGTTCTCAGGACATGTATCACTTATTATACATGGCAAGCATCCCTTGGATATCTCCAACCAACCCAGACCAGGTCTTCCCTCAGCCAAAGTGAGAGGGCCACGTCATTAACAGCCCTCCTAATAAGGAGGAGAGGATTTGCACATAACGGCTACATGAGACACCTCACCAATAGCATAGCTATCCATCCGAACCACCCTCTTCATCAACTATAAATAGTCTCATTCTACACCTTTAATAAGGTAATCACTCTGAATATACTAAATTGCTGTCCACAAGCACACACGCACTCACTGCTATTAAATTCGTCTGTGAGCAATCCATTTGACGTTCTTCCCCGAGTTAACTTGGATTCCGCAACCTTAATCCTATGAATTACTTACTCTCATGCCGAAGCGTACGAGCGAGACCCACCCCTTGCTCATCACTTTAGATGTTTTATTTTCTTATCACAGGTTAATTGGAATTTACATTTGGAGCCGCTATCCTGCCTACACGTGGATTGCAAACCTCCGGGCTCGATCAGAGATGGAGTGAGATGAGTAAATATGAGATTTATATTAAAATATCTATTTTACCCTTGGATGTGAAAGGTTGAATGTAATTTATAATATTTAAATGTGATGTGAAATATTTGAATGTGATGAGAGAATTAATGAAAGAGGAGAAAGAATGTGATGTGAAAGGTTTAAATTGATATGTGTGAGTGTATACATATAGGGGTAGTAGATGGAAAGTGTATAATTTTGAAATATGATATTGAATGATATGAGTTGGAATATTCTATTCGTGATCAAACTTAATTATATTCACCATATTACCACATATTGTGAAATCACACCGATGATCCGACCATAAGAAAATAGTGTGCACGTGAATGCGTGGCAACGTCACCTAAAAACGTTGGAGAGGACTTGGTCTCATCCTCATATATACGAGTATAATCCAATGTGTAGGTTACTCAAGTAAGAATCAATAATTATTATTTTCAAGTCAATAATTATTATTTTCCCCTACTGACTTTATGAAAGTGCATATGTCGATCGATAAATAACATTATAAAACCAATGTTGAGATAGTCCTGCTCTACCTTTTGAAGAAAAGATCAATGCGTGCAATAAACTTTAACATTTAAAAAAAAAAAAAAGTATTTGGCGCCTGCAATAAAAAACTACTACTAAAGAGAAACCCCCAAAATAAGACTACCATCTACAACATAAAACTAAATAGAAACCACCAGAGAGTAGGCACCAATTAACCACCACCCAACTTGGAACAAACTAAATTAATTGCTGAGAGACTGATTCGTATCGATGGTGGTGATTCATGATTTCAACGATGACTTCCACAATTTGTCTTTCCTCGACTTTTAATGAATGATGGACGGTGTGAAATAAGTGACGATTTCGGTTTAACACACGCTTAGTTAGGTTAGCGACAAAAACAATTTACCAGCTAGCCAAACATGTACTTTAAATAATCCTGTCAATTTGAATTAAATGGATTGTAATGGGTTGAGTTACAATAAATAATAGGTTGTAATGGATTCAACCTATTATAACTCATTTAATTAATCAATCAACTCAATTATGTAATAAATAGGTTAAACTAAAATTAAATTATCATTTGAATACTCTTTCGCACAAAAAAAAATATTTTTTACGTACTCTAATATACAATTTTATAATTAAATGGGTTGAAACGGGTTAAGCTGTTTAGCAGATTAAAACGGATTAAAATGGGTAACAAATTGACGAGCCTAACTTTAAAATACAGAAACAACAAGGTTGTTGTATGTGTTTTGGTCTTACAGTGGCCATTTTTAGTCTTGTTCCATTGAATGAATTACCTGACCACATTTCGAAGAGTCCCTTTTTCAAGACCATGCCGCAGTTGCAAGCTGACCACCTAACGAAAAGGGAATGCACTACACTAGCTGACGATTTAGAACCACAACTTGCATATTAAAAGTCATAATATTCATAGTTGTCACCATTACAATATAAAATTCGGGCGGCAAAGAGAGAATTATACTAGTAGTAATTAAACAATAATCATTCATTCATTCCCAGGAAAGAGGAAATTTTAAGATTCCAGAAGCATGCTTGGACTTGGGGACTTGGGAGTCCTATATATATATATGACAGTTAGACAGAATGTTCGAGAGCGCAAAAGTCTTTACGGTTCATGTCCGTAGTACAGTGATAGTATTGGATGTATTTGAATGGATGATTTATTAAAAAAAGTGGGGGGGGGGGGGGTGGGAGGGGGGTGTTAATTTGGTGTCGAAAAAAGTGAACAAAAATATTACAAATAATGAAATTGAGGGAGTAATTGAGTTTTCATATTAAATTAAATTTGATATCATCTCTTACTATTTTGGTAAACCGAAACAAAATAGGTTATGAAAATTGATTACTTTTGTTTCCATCCTTTTATATATGAGTCGAGGATTTGACCATTCCATCCTTTTATATGACCATTGTACGTACATTAAATTTCGATATCAACGTAGTAGTATTTTTTTCGCCCACTTTTCCCCAGATTATCTATTGTGAAAATATTCAACAAGTTTTTTTATATTCTCTCCTCTTGAGTTTCTTTTCTTTAAGTTTTTTTTTTTTTCATCTTTAGGGTGCATTTAGATGAATAATTTATTGATTTAATTTTTAAATTTTTATAATAATTATAATTAAAAATAAGAGAAAAAATAGCGTAAAGATATTTGAGTAAAAATTATGTCAAGTTACTACTAGAAAGCGTGCAAAGAAAGGTTGAAAATTAGTGTGGCTCCAATTGGGACAAGACGGTATAGGTAATCATTCCTCATTAATTATGTACGCTACTAAAATACTACTTCATTATGTATTTTTTTTTTTCTATTTTAATTAATACTACAGCTATCAATTTTGAAGAGTTACATTTCTTTTTACGGTCAACTTTTAAATAGATGGGTATAAATTTATATATACTTTAAGCAAATAAAATTATTAGTTTAGTAAGAATAATATAATATATTAAAAGTTTCGTTTTCATAATTTAATCCTTTTAAGAGATAAGTAATTCTTTTCTTACAGTAAAATATAACTAATTTATATTAAATTTGAGGAAGTAGTATTTTCTATTATGTCCTTAATTAGTTATTATCTCTACGCGGCCCAAATGCATAAAGTTAGGACATTATTCATGCATTTACTAGAGTTGATCTTTTTTTTTTCCTCGTCATATATAGCCACTAAATTAAACTAATGAACAAACACGCTTTTATCATTTAGAGTTGGATCAGTTAAAATCAATTTTTGATAATGTAATATGATATATAATGAAGTTAAAAATAAAATAGAGATAGAGAAAAAATAATAATAAAATTCACATCAAATTTCATATCATATCGACTTGAGAACGCAACCCTTATATATACGTAGGGCGGGAACCAAGGGGTGGTTCAGTGGTAGAGCCGAGCTTTACAGTATGTAAGGTTTCAGGTTCGATCCCTTCCCATGCCCCCTTGGGGAAAAAAAAAATATATATATACATATATATATATATATATATATATACACGTAGGGCTCATTTGATAGGGTTCATGGAGGGAGGATAGCAGTAATAGTAATTTTATATAGGTGTTTAGTAGCCATTTAAGTTGATTGTTAATTAATATCCGTAAATTTGGATAAGGTTCTAATACCCCTATTTACCCTTATTATTAATATCTGGGTAAAGGGAGGTATTATTTATAACATGTATAAACAAAATACGGGGATAACATATTAAAAATTGATATTTCAAAATTATCCATAATGTAACTCGATATAACAAAGCCCTAGGTTAAAAATAGAGAGGCTTTCTTCTCCAGTTGTGAAGAGCCAACTTCTTCTCCAAGCGGCTACTTCTTTTTCATCGACTGTGAATTGCGATGTAAGAACTCTATTGTACGAACTCTATGCATATTGTTTGTTGAAAATAGCTTTGGTATTGGTACAACAATCGAGTTACAAAAAAAAATTAGGATCAAATTTAAAGGCAAGCCCACATATTGATTTCAAGTTAAAAATTTGAAAAAAACAATATGATACTATTAATTCCATAGTGGGACTCTCGAGATTTACATTCAATCACACTCACAACATGGTAGTCACTGATGAAGAAGAAGTGTGGGAGAAGTATATCAAGGTATAATTTAATTTTCATTATTGTTAGATTCGAAATCCACGATTTAAAGGTTTATAGTTAATTATTTACATCATTTTCTTAACAGGCAGGAAGAACCAAATGCAAAAAAAAAATAGGAAAAAGAGCTTTCATTCTATTTTGATTGGTGTGAGATATGGGGAAATGATAGGGCAACCGGAGAGTTTGCTAAAACTCCTACTGATGCTACATTAGGGGTACAACATTTTGGAGTTGGCACAACTGCTACAAATGCCCATGATATAGATTCCTCTAATGTGTTACCTAATAATGCTGATACCTCTCCACCCGTGCTATCAAAGAAAAAGGCAACACCAGAGCCAAGAAAGCGAAGGAGGTTGAATGATGAAATAAAAGAGATGTCAAAGAGTTTGAAAGAAAGTACCATGACCGAAGTTACAAAGCATTTTGGGGCAATGGTTGGGAAAATGAGCCATGTAAGGGATAAGACACAATAGTTAATTAGACGACTTGATTCATTTTAGCTAGTACTCTCCATAAATGACCACGTGCGCGTGATTGAATTTTTTTCAGCAAAGTATTATCTTCTAAATTCATTCATTGGCATTAAAATTGAAGAGGCACGACACGAGATGGTGAAAATGATTCTTGATGGAACCTTAGTTTAATTGTCCCTAATTCTTGAGAAATTCTCAGTTTTTTTTCTTATTCTACACTTGTTAATTTAGCAGAGATATGTTTGGGAGTTTTATCCACATAATTATGATGCACATAACATAATTAGTAATGCACATAAATGTTATATGTGCATAATTTATAACCGTTATGTGCATTATGATACTTCTAGCACGGAGTGCCTCAACACTCCGTATAATTTTCTGACAATGCAGGTAGTTTTTTACTGTACTGTTCATTGCACATGATTCTAGCCCTTGGATTAAATGATAAAGAATGGTTGAGATTTATTTTTGAATCAAAAGAATGGTTGAGATTGTTAGAACACTATTCATTAATCTCTTTAATTTATGAGCAGTGATACATATACCGAACAGATCAATCGGAAAATCAACCGACACGTTTTACGAGGTTATACGGTACAACTCCGTAAAACGTGTGCGGTTGATTTTCCGATTGATTTGTGTGGTTAATTTTCATTACTATTCATTTAGTAAAATGTTGGAAAACTGAAAGGTCCGCCTTTTGTTGTTAGGAATGAATGACAGATAAAAGAATATCGAGAGTTTATCATCAAACAAATGGGTCGAGTTCATAAAAAATCTGAAGAAGGAAGCAAAAACATCGAGAGTTTGAAAAATAATTTTCTTAATAATGACTATCCATTCAATAATAACAATATGAATAAAGATTGAAAATCGTATTGCCGTGCCACCGTTTCATGCGGAAAGAAAGAAAAATTGTAAAAATCTGTTGAGTGAGGGAATTCAGAGAAGGAAACAAACAATGTTGTTTGGGAAGGAAACAAACAATGCTTTTAATTGGTCTCATTTTTCCTTTTCTTTTTGTGTGTTCTTCTTAAATCACCGAAAAATTAAAAAAAGAGGAATGAGCGGTTGACAAAAAATTACACCATCCGGGGGAGGGGGGGTCGACCGCACCCTCCCGACTGCCTCAGCCAAGAGCCCATGTCCATACAAAAGTCCATATATTATTGTTGTTACTCAATTACAGTGAATAACGGCTTATATGCCTACAGATATTATTTTCCTAATATGTACAATACGTAATTATTGAATCATCAAGAAAGTGTAATACATTAGCAAAATGCAAGCTGGCATTAATTAAGAAATTGATCATATTCTGGGTTTAAGATTATAAAAAGGCCAATAACTTCAAAAAACAATTTTAATGAAACATACATAGACCGTAGCTTACCCAAGTTTGAGAAGAAAGGGAGCCAATCAATCAAGCTGTATTAGCCTCAAGACCAAGAGCAGAGGAGGGAGTTAAAGAAAATAGATTAGTAAAGAGACGCACGCCGCTGAATCGGCGTAGTGTGATACGGACGAAGCAGGTTGAATGGTGGTGAAATGGTTATGAATTTAAGACCGGAGCAGCAACATGCATAAGCTAAATTTAGACGTTCCCTTCTATTTCAGTTAAGAGCTTGAGACCGAAAGTTTGGACATTGGCTCATATCATATCTGGTGCAAAACTCGTCAAGATCGATCGTCAAAATCCACTAAAACTCAGTAAAATTTACGATTCGTAAAGTTTTACGAAGATTTGCGAATATTTTTCCGAGCCCGTCACGAATCGAGGCAAATCCACTCATTTCGGATTCTGACTCGTAAAATGATGATCAAAGTTTCAATTCAAGAAAGTTCGAATAATTGGAATAAGACAGAAGAGTGCTTTAAGAACTTAATATTCCAAAATATGGCGAATCAAAATTTTCAAATCAAGCAGAAATTTAATACGCCTAATAATACTCCTGCGGTCATGCCCCTCTCCTCTGTATATTTAATGGAATTCGTTGCTTGCCTCAGATATTCGTCCGGGTCACTTTTGTGCAGATGCGGTGAATGAGATCCTCTATGGCACATTGTGTACCAGATGCGGAGTTGCATACATACTCCCACCTAAAATTAAGTAGTAAAAGTCAAAGTTAATTCGGCATACTTAAAGCTGACTCAAAAAGGTCAAACTTACATTAACTCTATTTAGTTTATGTGTCCGCCGGTTTAATTTGCGTACATGCACGGTTTAACTAGACTAGTGTTAAAATAAAAAATAAAATAAATAAAAAAAACTTCGGGTGCATTTAGTCGTTCAATTTTTTGGAACTTTGTTTAAAAATTATACCAAAAATTTATTCACCACTTAAGTTTTAAAAACACAAGTTTTCTCTTTCTACCTACTATTTTTATATACTCCTATATTACATTTATATCACATCAAATCACAACTATCACCCTCTTTTTTTTTTATCCATCACTATCATGTAATATTTTCAAATTTAAAGAGCAAAATTGTAAAACTCTTATAAAACCAAAACCAATACAAACAAATACAAGATACAAACAAAAACAAAAATATTAAAAAATTCCACGTTCAAACGCACCCGAATATCAATACTCCACATTACACCATAAATAAAAAAAAAAATGCTGAAAGTGTCTTTAGGATGAGTATTGGTTAAAGATTATAAAAATAAAAATATTCCGTATTAAAATGTGACCAAAAGTATCTATAATATAAAATAGTTCAATCTTTACTAATTACTGAAAATGAAACCAGCAAGTAGCAAGGGTAACAAACAAATTTCAAAACGCAAATTTCTATAGAACACAAAAATTTATTCCTTGATAGGTTCATTTTCGGCATTTCCTTCGCTCCAACCAACCCCTCCCCCCCCCCCCTCCCTCCCCACACCCCTTTCTCAGCCTGTTTCTGGTCAAGTGAGAGACGGAGTCAAAAATATTTCGAGGCGGGGGCTGTACGAAAAATATTTTTCATATAAACAACTCGACGGGTGGATCAGAGATGAAATAATGGAAAAATAATCTACATTTCTTTTATAACGACTACGAAAAATTGGGAACAAAACGATATTGTTTTGTTTTGAAGATTCAATGTTTATTTTCAAAAAAAATTTAAAATATAAATAAAAGAACTAAAATGGGTTTCGTCGAAAAAAATAGGCAAGATGAAGAAGATGAACAGGGACGAAAAACCTTAATGATTTTCGACGACCAGTACAATTACTAAATAAATTTTCACCACTGTGGGGGCAGCCGACCCCGCTCGCCCCCACCTAGCTTCGCCCATGGGTCAAGTGTTAGTCATTTTCCATTCTTCTCGGAGTTCAACGACAACTCTTTCGTTTTTTTATAATTATAAATTGTTGAATAAATAATTAAGAATGAAATGATCAGGAATACGATATCATTTTATATCTGATAATATTATACGATATGTAAAGTAAAAAAATATAGGAAAAATAAAAATAAAATGGCAGAATTCATAAAAAAAAATTAAAATCAAATATCAAAGATATTAAATTTATGACCAGACCCTAAAAAAATATGACTAATAAACAAAAAAAAATGTGATCTCGAAAAGAACTGATGAACCCAAGCCCGCTGAACGACCCAATAGGGACTTTGCCCAACGGGCAAGCCCAAATCACTCATTGGAAAACATTATCTGAGCGCTTGGGCCCTATGAACAAAGGGCTGTCTTGCAGTCTTTCCTACGGGCGGTCAAGTCAACCGCTCCAGGTATTTAGTTCATGCTCGCCTTACTGTCTGTCCGCCTGATGTACCCATCCAGGCGGTATTAAGGGATGATCATATAGGCGACCAAGAAAGACTTGCCTATTCAGAAAAGTCTCTTCCACAAGGCGACAGGTCCTTGAACTTCTCTAACCTCCAGAGACCAAGTCTCCTACCTTATCCCAAGGTAGACCCACGTCATCAACCATCCTCCTCTGTAGGAGGACATGGTTTAAACTACAAGGCTAATCGTGCCACTTCATCATTTCGTGGTCATCCACAAGATATCATCCACGATCAACTATAAATACCCATTCACTTCACCTAGCTGAAGGTACGACACTTTTATATTACTGAATTGCTGTCACTTTTGCATTCGCGCACTCACTGCAGTTAATATCACCCGTGAGCAATCCTTCTTACGTTTCTCAGGAAACTAATTAGGGTTTCACGGCAATATTCCTACGGAATACTTACTCTCACGTCGGAGCGTTCGAGCGAGGTGCAAACCTTGCACTTCACTTTAGGTGTGCTACCTTTTGCAGGTTATTCAACCAAATAGCCCATTCTCGCGCAACACGTGGATTATGGAAAACTCAGGCACGATCAGTTGTTCCTTTGCCGGGACTTCAAATATCATAACCACCAGACTACAACGAAGACATTTCAAACATCACCAATGGCCAGCCATCACTCCAACGTCTCTAGGCCACCGCAATCCCACCACTCCAGCGGCATTCCTAACGGGAATGGCAATGGAAATAATGACGACGGCAGGAGAAGGGAGAGAAGAGGGCTCGACTCCAAAATACAATTTTCCGATGGTTCACGCAGACGCCGAAATGATGAAGAGCGATTCGTGAACAACGACGATAGCGACTTGAGGTAGAACTTGAGCCGAAGCCATCGTTCTTCATACCGCAGCGAGTCATCCCTCTAGATTAGCATTCACCTATCAGACGTGCAATGGGTCAATCACCTAAGGACACAAGGAGAGAAAATCGCCCGCCTGATCGCCATAAACAACGAGCTCCTGAGAAGGGGAGAGGCACCAATAGACGGCAACACCGTCCCAACTATCCGAGACGATGGTGGACATAGGCGAGCAAGGCAGAGGGATGATGAGGCAGACTCCCACCATTTGAGAAGCCTACATGACCGCCATAACTATGATACAAGGCGAGGACTCTACAGCCACCTTCAAAGGGACGATGGTCGCTCCCCTCTAGCTTCCAGAAAAAGGCGACATGCAGTTCAGGACAACGAGAAAAGCTGCCAGGAGAGAAGCGCGGACCATAATCCCCGCAGACGCAGTCGCATAAGGGATTCTTCCTAGATGAACAGATTGCAGACTTGCGAGCTCAGCTGAATGCTGCCCACGTGGGAGCCAAGCCATGGAGTAATTGAGCCAATCCTTATACCCGATGGGTAAGGGAAAGTCGGAAGAGCAAATGGGTGAAATTCCCCAAGTTCGAGAAATACGATGGCGACTCTAATGCCAAAAGTCACCTGTCTTGCTACAAAGCACAAATGAGCGTGGTCTCATATGATAGTGCCATCTGTTGCACTGGGTTCGTCAACTCTCTGTCAGGGAAGGCACTCAAGTGGTATGGTAACCTTCCTTCTAACTTCGTCGACGGCTGGGAGACCTTCAAGAAGATGTTCCTAAGAGAGTTCATCTGTGCGGGCGACCTGCCAAAAGAGGAAACCGATTTGGTCAACATCAAGCAGGAAGATGGAGAGACCAACCTGGAATATTATGAGCACCTTAAGAAAGTGCATGACCAGATCGATGGAATCTTGGAGGACTTTGCGATCAAATGCTTCCAAGGCGGGCTGGCTCCAGGAAGCATTCTGAAGATAGAATTTGCCTCCTGAACTCTTGAAGACTGATGCGAGATATTTAGCAGAGTGAAGAAGATTGCCTCAGCGGTAGGGCCAAAGGCCAAGACTGAGAAGAAGGGTACAGTTTCCAATAGCAACAAGCCCAGGAACAAGGGCTCAAGTGATATTGACAAGAAGATGGAGACCTTCATCCCACTTAACACATCCCGCGGGCAAATTATGATCGCCCTCCAAAAGGAGCAGAAATTACCCGAACCATGGGCGATGAGCAATACATCTGCAAAGAGAAGGAACAAGGACAAGCACTGCAAATATCACGATGATTACGGTCATCTAACTGAAGAATTCTTGTCCCTTAAGCGGGCTATTCAGAAGCTAATTAATCAAGGCTCCCTGAATCAGTACAAGGCGGGCAGAGATAAGGGCAAGGCCAAGGTGGTGGAAGACGACGATGCCAATGACTTCCAGGTTGACAAGGTCGTTTATACCATCAATACGGGGTATCCCAGCACCAATCAACTAAAAATCAGATCAACAGTCTGATCAAAGCAAGAGGAACTCCCACTATGGCTCTAGATGAAGACGAGCTGATCACATTCTCCCAGAGCGAGATGATCGCCGACAAGTTTGCACGAGAGCAACCAATTGTCATATCGACGACCATGTTCGATATGGAAGTTAGGAGAGTATTGATCGACACTAGGGCGGGGCAGGAACATTATGTTCAACAGCTGTTACACTGCTTTGGGACTCACGGACGCACATCTGACTCCCACCAGTACCAAGCTCGAGGGCTTCACGATGTATCAAGTGGGCGGGAAGGGAACCATTGAATTGGCGGTCACTGTCAGAAGATGAAGAATGGCCAAGACAGCCAATTTAGAATTCGTGGTAGTCGACGTAAAGTTGGTCTACAATGTTATCTTGGGGATTTCTGCGCAGTGTTCCTACGGAATGCTGATCTCGATTCCCCACTGATGATGCAGGGAATTTCCTGCGATCTGGTGAGCTGCTACGATGGCTGAAGGCTTGTGATCTGGGCAGCAACAGGATCTGCAAAACAAACACCGTCACTA
>JAOWAN010061938.1:0-12191 GCA_028566635.1 Lobelia cardinalis
TGTATATTTTAATCTTAATATTATATAATATATAATATCATATACTATACAATTAATCTTAATATTATATAATATATCTTACAGGGGTATTTTAGTCATTTTGTAGCATTTCGTTAGCCCAGACTGACGTTCGAGTAACTTGGAAAGCACAAGGAGGTGAAACCTTACAAAAAATTACACAGGGGGGTCTTCCCTGAATCCCGAAAAGCACAGGGGGGTCTTCCCTAGTTAAACCAATTTTTTATTATTCTTTCAATTTACTTTTAAAAGCGTTAATCGATAATTTTTTAAATTTTGGAAAAAATAATTTAATAAAAATTTATAAAATAAAATTATAAATAATTCTAACGTGAATTAAATGTTAATTTAACTGTTAACGAGGGCAATTTAGTAAATTTGAATAGTAAAGTTTAAGAATATATACAAAACAACCACCACCGTTAATTATAACCACCACTCACCACTGTCATCCCACCGTTTTCAACCATCACCGTCCAACCATCAAACACCACCCCCACCAATACACGAAAAAGCAATCAGTAAACTGGTAAAGCTTATTATAATTCAACTGGATGGTCTAATCTCGGTCTATCAAAACTAAAAAAGAGAACGTGCCACAGTAAGATGTTAAAATGATCTTTGTTCTTGTGCCCTCCCATGAGAACAGGTAGCTGGAAAAATGGAAATCGCATAAGAACAAGCAGCTATAACATTATTTTCTTCGTCCTTTTAATCCGTCTTTATCCCCTTCGGTCTGCAGTTTGGGATGAAGAGGGGGATCGCCGGAGATGGAAGAAGCCGTGACGAGCTTCGCCGGAACACTGGCAGGCGATCAATGTCGCGGCCGGACAGTTGCAATTTCCGTAAGAGTTGAGACAAAATTCTCCTCTGTACAACCAAGAAATCTCCTAAAAATTTCCCTCATTTCTCCCCCTGGATCGAAATCGATCTCCTAGCCGGATACCTCACCCAAGGTCGAACTCTGGCAGCTCCAACACCAGCACGTACAGCCAATCTGACCCAAACTTGTCGCTTTCTGGAGAGAGAGAGAGAGAGATTTCTCCATGAAGAAGGGATAATTTTGAACTTTGAACCACGCAAGTATAGAGTGTAGATGAGATGCATATACATGTAAATTTATCGTAATGTCCTTTTATATTTATGTAGTTTAGGCTTAGATGTATTTACGTTTATGTAATGTAGAACTACTACACTTTTATTTAAATCTCATTTGATTAATGAAAGATGTGTGATTGATCAAACTGACTACGTACATCCTTGACCTGCTTCACAAGACTAATAAGGCTGATTCCAAGCCGGTTCTTACCCCGTTGGCTACTGATTAGCCCTTGTCTCTACTGGGTGGTACTTCCCTCTCTAATCTTACTGAGTATCGTGCTGTGGTTGGGAGTCTATAGTATTTGGCACTGACTCGTCTTGATATTGCTTATGCCGTGAACAAGCTCTCACAGTTTATGCATAAGCCTACTATTGCGCATTGGGCGACAGTCAAGTGTCTTCTCGGATATCTGTGTGGTACTTTGGATCTTGGCCTACTCATACGTCGAGCATCTCAGGAATCCTTGTATGCTTTCTCTGACTGGGCTGGCAACAAAGATGACTATACCTCCACGAGTGCGTATGTTGTCTATTTTGGTGGTCCTCCTATCTCCTGGGCTTCCCGTAAGCAGCGCACTGTAGCAAGATCCTCTACTGAGGCAGAGTATCGTTCGGTGGCGTCTACTGTTGCTGAGCTCCGTTGGTTGTGTTCTCTTTTGAGGCAGAGTACCGTTCGGTGGCGTCTACTGTTGCTGAGCTCCGTTGGCTGTGTTCTCTTTTGTCTGAGCTTCGGATTCCGTTGTCTGCTTCTCCTGTCATCTACTGTGACAACGTTGGCGCCACCTACCTGTGCTCTAATCCAGTTTTTCACACTCGAATAAAGCACATTGCACTTGATTTTCACTTCATTCGGGAGCAGGTCTAGCGTAGTATTCTTCGTGTTATTCATGTTTCGACGGCTGATCAGTTGGTTGATGCTCTAACTAAGCCACTGTCCCGGGCTCCGTTTATTCTTCTTCGTTCCAAGCTTAGACTTACCTCTCGTCGTCCAGTTTGAGAGAGTGTGTAGATGATATGTATATACATGTAAATTTACCATATTGTCCTTTTATATTTATGTAGCTTAGGCTTAGATGTATTTACGTAATGTAGAATTACTATGCTTGTATTTAAACCTCATTTGATTAATGAAAGATGTGTGATTGATCAAACTGATCTCTATCTCTACATAGAACACTCGAGTCCAAGCCAGGCAAGAAGTAGTGTACAAGTGGGGACTATGGTAGTGGTCGCCGTTCGCTCCATGATAACAAAAAGACATTAAAGAGCCAAAAATAGGAGAGGGAGATTTCTCAGACTTGGACTTCCCGGCACAGATCGTGCTGTTCTTTGTTCAAGCTGAGCTCGATTTGAAACTCAGAAATGAGTTTTTGTTTTTGTTAAACTTGGTCCTATTTTTAAGTTTTTCATAATTGTCCCTCAAGTAAGCTCCTACCTGTCAAAATTAATGATTGATTAAAAATAAAAATTATTTATATTTATATTTTTAAAATTTTATTAAAATTATCTCTTTTTAAATTTTAGGACTATCAATTAAAATTTTGAAAGTTTAAGAACCATTTGTTAAGTTAACTTCTTTTAAAAATTTAAAATATTTTAAAGAGTGAAAGTATCAATTATTTATTTAAAAAGTATTTACACATTTAATAAATTTAAGAGGTAAATACGCATTAATCGGCTAATTCTCTAATAATTTTTTTTATTCACAATTTTCAAATTTTTAATCTTTCGAATAAATATTAAATTAAAAAAAAAGTAAGAACAATTTGAAAAAAATTTGAAAAGATTGTTGAATGCCTAGAAAGGGCAAAAATGTTAACAAAATCCATAAATTTATATAGGGAATTATTTGGCTAAAAATATAAGAATCACATTTATCACTCAAATTAATTTGATCAATCATAGTAAAATTCGTCAAAAATTAACTATAATTCATCAATATTAATGACGATCCATTAATATTTGTGTCACAACTAACTCTATTATCCATTAATATTAATGAGGATCCATCAAAATAATTTGATGAATCAATGTAATTTTTAAAGTTCTTATCTAAACAGCTATAATCACGAATTTGTTACTAGCAATTAGCAATACCTTTTGATTTTTTTTCCCACCTCAAATCCCAATTGTTACTTAACTAATCAAATCACCATTGAAAACACTAACGTTAGCACTCTAAAATAGCTTAATGAAAGATAGAAAAAAACATAACT
The DNA here is from genome assembly GCA_028566635.1 of Lobelia cardinalis. Classification (NCBI taxonomy): domain Eukaryota; kingdom Viridiplantae; phylum Streptophyta; class Magnoliopsida; order Asterales; family Campanulaceae; genus Lobelia; species Lobelia cardinalis. The sequence goes on from JAOWAN010061938.1 coordinate 3,336, forward strand.
CACAATAAACTAGAGAGCAAGACCACGGTGGTGAAAAGGTTGATCCTTTTTTATCACAATAACATCACCCCCCTTCCCACCATTCCTTTCCACCTTATTCCCATTCTTTGAAGAAACAGATACCCGCAGTGCACTTTTCAATCCTCTCATTAGTCTTCTTCCGAAACTGCCCTTCGGATTCGGGCTCACCTCAGCCGACCCGGCTGTCGACGCCCCAGTAGTTTCTTCACTCTTGGTGGTTCTGATATTCCGAAGACTTCCCCAAGAAACAGACCCTCTTTGTCCCCTCTCAACCTTCCTCTCGGAACTATACCGAAAACTCTCCGACTTGCCCGAAATCAACGAACTTTTAACATTCTCCGAATCGCTCAGCACCTTCATCATCCCACTAAGCTCCTTCTCCAAGCTTTGGATGCGGGAACTCGTCGCGTCCATTGTGGCTTTGAGATGTGCCACTTGCCGAAGTGTTGCATCGCGTTGGAGGATCGCTCCAAGCGTGACGGCTGCAGCCTCGTCCTTGCACTGCTGCCGGCAATGGTGGTGGTGGTGCTGCTGCTGCTTGCGGTTGCCGGTGCTATGGTTATGGGCTGCGGAGAATACCGATCTTCTGGTGTTGAGTTGCTCAATGAACATGGCTTGGACTATAAACCTTAGTGGCATTCTAGGATTTTGAACTGAATGCATTAAGCATTGAGGAGAGAGATTAGTACAATCTATGTAATTGCATATTCTGCTTTTCTGCTCTTCGCTGATCTTCCCATTATACTCCTGATTTAAAAATAAAAACAGAATAATTAAAACTCCACACCACAATATTTAGAAATCAAATAATGTTTCATGCTAACAAGGGCGGGCATATGTTAATAGAAATACACACATTAAACAAAGTTCCATATGTCGGTAAGGTGTTATTTTCTAAAATTTCAACTATTATTTAATAAATCATCAATAATACATAAATTTATGAAGAAATAAATTTAGAACCAGGAAATGAATAAATAAATATATAATGAGGGTCCTTGGATTCCTTTAATTGGAACTATGTTTATCTTTATTTTTGTTCTGGCACTCTTTTAAACTCGATTGAAAGCACTTACTGCTTCCCGAGGGAGGGGGGGTGGATGCCATGCTAATTATCGACTAAGATAATTTGAATAGAAAGAAAATCTTATTATTTTATTTATTCTAATAATTCATTGTTTTTTTTTCTTATGTTCCATAAAAAAATAAAATAGTAAAACAATAAATAAAGGTCATACAGTATTGTTTATGGATCCGCCCACAATCTCCTTACATTTACACCTTTTTAAACTTTATACATGTTAATAGGTCACTTATTTTGGAATAATGAGAACAAACTTGATTATAAAGAATCAAAAATATCTCTTTTCACTATTAAGGGAGTCCGAATTTCCTATGACACATTATGTGCCATAATGTGTGCCACCACTCACATCAGTGGGGCCCACCACATGTGAGTGGTGGCACACACTGGAGGATCTCATTCCCTATTAAGGTAATCAGAAAAGTCATGTCTTAGAGGTCAACGACAAGTAGGGGAGTATAAACAAGGCGATTCTTACCTTGAGATACAGGTCAACGACTCTATACAAAAGGTCATGGTTACCAGTCAACCCATCGTGCAAAGACGCTGCGATCAATTGAAAGTCCTCTGGCGCCAGCAATTTCACCTCATCGAAGCACTTCACAACGTTGCCGCCGTCCTCCGTCAAACTCAAAGCTTCAATGCACCTGCTCAACAGCGACGCCGTAGTCTCCGCCTCCGGCAACAGCGACAGGCACGACCGCAGCACAATCGAGGCATAGTCAGGGTTAACGGCGATCGCTCGCTCAAAGTACGCATCCGTCTTCTGCCTCAAGTTGTCGTCGGCAGTGTCGTTAACTTGCGTCATCTCCAGCAACTCTGCCGCAGTTCTCAGGGCGGCGACGTTAAACGGCGTTATAAAGAGGTGGCCGCCGTAGCAGAAATCGGCTACGAGGATGAATGTGTCGGCAGTTAATTTTAACGGTGGGGAAAGTGTAATTTGGGTGGAACTAATCAGCTGCCGTTTTAAATAGCCACTTCTTGAGGCAAGAGGATCCTATGTAGAAAAAAGAATGGTAAAATTAGTACTTTTGCATTAATATGGAAAGAATAATGATTAATAATCCCGCATAATCAACCGCAAAATCCACCGACATGCATTGCGGACTTGTGCGGTTGATTATGCGGTGTATGTAGCATTGTTGATATGGAAAACGTACAAATCGTTCCAGAAATATGTAAGGTGTATTAAATACTCGAGCCTTACAATAAAAGAGAGGGCATTAAAATTTACTCCCATTTTGAATACCCCTCCCCCTCCATTTCATTTGTCGAAAAAATATTTTTTTCTCGCACTATATTATGAACAATTAAAACGAATCTGAAGAAATACTTCATAATAATTCCTCTCTCTCAATGTAAGTATCCTCAAAAAAGATTTTCACACAACATTTCACTATAGACACCTTAACTGAGGAGTAAGTTTTAATGTGAATTTTGGTTTGAATCAAGAAATGGTGAGATGAAATTGGACATTTCCATTGAGACGAAACAAAATAGAGCTAATTTCCCATGACAAGCAAAATCGAACATTTATTTAGAGTAGCATTTATTTAGAGAATATGAATTTCAGCTAATTTCAGAATTCGGTTATGTCAGAATATTGCATTCTGAGTAAATAAAAACTAGCTTTACCTGTAATCTTACAATCCTCCAACATTGTAACCGGCTTCAAATAATGTAATGTTGGGAGAATGCAATAACGTTTTAAAGCCATTTAGACCCAACATAAACAAAACTACTTTTTGAGGTTCAAGAGTTTGAAAATCTCAAAAAATTAAACATGAATGGTCACCTAATACACTTGGGCTCAGATCACGAGTCAGATATATCACAACATTTGAATATTTCAACATCAAATAGATTTCATATATTTTTATTATCTTACTCAAATATCACTCAACATCACAAATAAATATCAAATACTTTCCATCTATTACCCATACTCATACACTCTCACAAATCAATTCAAACATTTTACATCATATTCTCTCTCCTCTCTCCTCACATTCAAATCTTTCACATCACATTCTCTCTCCTCACATCACATTCAAATCTTTCACATCATGAGGGTAATTTAGTCTTTTATTTTATAAACTCATATCACTCATATCATCTCATATTCAAATAGTGAACAGTGTAATATCATTATATATCATCATATATCGTAATTTTGATCTGACCCTTTATTAGACTCCAAAGTAGTATAGCATTCGATCGATTCTCCACAATCAACATCACAAAATTGCAGATTTCCCAGAAATCAATGTGACCAAATTGAAAAGTGTGCCGGAAAAGTACTGTCCCAAATGCTAACGCAGTGTTTTCTCGTTGACTTCCGCTGGATAATCCAAATCTTTATTTAATTTGGAGTAATATTTAACCTCCTTCTCTTAGTTCCAATATAGGTGATCCAATTAACTTGAACCGAGTTTTAGAAAAGAAATTGACTATGTTAATTCGTGTGGATGAAAATAAATTATTTGTAGATTTAAAATAATTTTGTGGCTATAACTCAAGCTTAGGTAACCCGAAAAAATAATTGAATTGAATTTTAGAAGATTTTTTTTGTGTCAGAGACAAAGTATACAAACAAGCCGTTTGGAGCCAGACGTCGCAGTTACCAGGAGTGTTAGACAATCACCCGGCGGCTTCACCTACATTCTCAGATCCCTTGTCCGTCGACTAGATTAGCTCCTCTTCAAGCCCATTCACCAGCGTTTGAACAGCTTGGTAGCGCCTTTGTTTTGGGAAAAAAATCTCACGGGTTCCACAAGAAAGGTGGCAGGATTCGAACCTATAGCCGGCCCGCCCTTGACCTGCTGGGTTGGGGAGGATCCAGCAGGAGGTCAACCTGCAGCGGAGCAACCCTCCAACGTGCCTTCAAAATTTTCGATAATAGATGGATTCGCAGATGCACTCTCTCTAGACCCCGACGGATAGATAAAGAGTTCTGCCAGCACCCTGAAAGCTATGAAAGTGTTTTATGGCACCTCAAACTTTTCGATTTCTGCATATAACCCCTATACTTTAAACTTGACCAATTTTGGTACAAGTTTGAAAAAAAAGGACGATTTTTGTATCTGCCGTTAGTCAACCGTTAATTTTGACTGTTAAACGTCACGTGCTTGTCACATGTCCACACTTAGAGGGGCACTTATGAAAAGATAAAAAAAACAAGGACCAAAATTATCTGCATTCTTTGAAACCAGATCTGGATAGCAAGTATTAGGGCAATAATCTAGAGTTCCTTTTTCTCCCGTCTTCTACCTTTCCCCCTCCCCCATCTTCCGGCGACACCATTAAATCCGGCCACCGGATTCCTTTTTCTCCCGTCTTCTACCTTTCCCCCTCCCCCATCTCCCGACGACACCATTAAATCCGGCCACCGGATGAGAATTCGCCTCTCGCCTTCACCGGCGCCGTCCCCTTCAAACCTAGATCCTTCGAACCCAGATTCGTCATCACCAGCAGCAGATCTGAAAGCTGGAGAGAGAGAGAGAGAGAGAGAGAGAGAGAGAGAGAGAGAGAGAGAGAGAGAGAGAGAGAGAGAGAGAGAGAGAGAGACCAGATCTGGGACCGCGGCCGGTACCGGAGGTGGAGGATTCTGGGTGCAGTGGCGCCGAAGGTGGAGATGCGCTGTGAAGATGCGAAAGAAGAAGAAGATCTCGAGATGAGCGCATGGGGTTGCAAGTAATGTAATCGATTACTTGCAGTGGATGAACTGATCGAGATTGAAGGAATCCGTCACCTGAATGAGCAACAAAAGTGTTCTGGAATCTTAGTTTCTTGCAGTTCCTTATGAACGTAAGTGTATTACAAGGTGTGGGGTGTAACAGAATTTACTGGATCTGAGATTTGGGAGGATTCATAGAGTTGGCCATCTCGTAGTGGTTGTTGGTGGTTAGTGGTGGTTGTTGGAGGTAGTGATCGTGATTGTTGGTCGTAGTGATGATGATTGTTGGTGGTGGATGATGAATATATATGGGGAAGAAGAAGATGAATGTAAATTATCCTTTTTACCCTTAGTTATGCAAGTTAATTTCCTAAATTGCCCTCTATTAACATAGCATTGACGGTAAATTGACGGCAGGGACCAAAATTGTCTTTTTTTTTTTTCAAACTTGTACCAAAATTGGTCAAATTCAAAGTACAGGAACTATATGTAAAATTCGCAAAGTTTGAAGGACTATTTATAAAGTTGGCCCTTTTTTTTAATAGTTTTAATTTTTTTTAGCTTTCGAGGCATAACTCAGTTGAGGTCCAACAATTTGTCTATACTATCACTCTCGAGAACACGGAGGTGGAGGCTCATAATATTGAAGTTCAATATTTGGATTTTTTTTTTGTTTTGATAAAACGATATTAAATATCTCAAAACAATAAGGGACACTTCTGTTAAAAGATAAGTAATACTTTGAACTTCATAACGACATTCTACTACCTATTGATCATTAAAATATATATATATATGGGTATAAAAGATAATAGAATCAAATATATACCTTATGCAAGTGGAAAGATGACTTGTGAATAGTAATCAAAACATCCGGCTCGCATCCCTTAGTTATAGACCTAATAAATTAATCACCAGCAACCAGAAGGAAAAATGAAAATTCAGAAATTAACGTGAGCTAAAAATGTCATTTTTAACCCTAAAATAAAATAAAATAAAATAAAATAAAATAAGTATTACTAATTAAATAAGCAAATTACCATGCTTCCACTCTGGAGAGAAGAGGAGTAGGAGAGGAGGAGGAGGAGGAGGAGGGAGGAGTTGTAACAAAATCTTCATGTTCATCATCATCTTCTTCTTCATAGATAGTTTCCACCACTCCCAGATTTTCCCACCCTTTCGTTGCTTCCATTGAAAGTGATTGAAATTTTGATTTCTAACACTTCTGATCTTTTCTTGAGGATTTTCTCGAGAAAATAGTGGGAGGGACCGAGGGAGGGAGAATCAGTTACATAACATTAAAATTTTGTCCGCCGTTTGATTTGATGCCTATCTCTTCTCTACTCTAGGGTTTGGGAAAGAGAGAAATTCATTCCCCTGTTGGGTTTTTATTATGGTAGGTGAATTGAAGGCTTAGCATGTGTGAATCATAAATGCTTATTTCCTTTTGGGAGAAACCTTATTATAAAGGAAAATTTCAAATTTATGTTCAATACCTTCTGTTCAGAATTTTCTTTTGGGTTTGGCAATCTAAATGGACTTTACTTGTATGTACTCCATCCGTTTCACAATAATTGATATTTAAGGTTTGATTATAATAATTAATGAGTGCATTAATCATCTCCTAATTTTTTATTTTTGCCCTCTCTTTACACATGAAGTATTTTCAAATTTTCTCCAACTTTTGAAACATTAATTGCTCCTAATCTTGAACTGAGATAAAAGAACAATTTAGAAAAATTATAGCAAAAATGTTTAAAATATCAACTATTTTGAAACAATTTCTTATTTCTAAGAGGTCAACTATTGTGAAACGGGGGGAGCACTTACGGACATTTATGATCTTAAATATCGATCCAGAATTGGCATATGGGTTGGTGAATTTGGTTTTCTGATTGTTAGATTATCACACCATATCCTAAAATGAATTCATAATAATTTGATTATAAAGTGCTATGTATTCACTGTTTCAAAATAACTCATTCTGGTGGTATGTAAAAATCCATAATAAAGTCTGGTGTTTAAACTTCTTTAGAGATTGATTCAGTAAGATTTATACTATTTTTATAGTACAACCTTGGTAATCTTTGGTTGAACTTTATTCTAGAATTTACTCCCACCCACAATCACGAAATAAGTGATAATTTTTATTCTAACGTCAAGTCATAATGCTCTTTGAGCTGGAAATTATATTGGTGTTTAAACACTTCTATCAAAGGATGTCATTTAGTTTAAAAAATATGAAGGTCATTAATAATGAATATGACATAAAATATGATTAATTACGTTCATAATTTATGATATTTATGTTTATTTTTTAAACAAAGTGACTGCTCCTAAAACTTGGACGACGCGCGTGATACAATAGTCGGGACAAAGGGTCGCGATCCCCGAAGGGAGAGCTTACTCCAAAAACTCGTCCTTAGTATGTTGCAACTCGAATGTATTATGTATGAATCGCTAGTAAACGATGGTCAGTTATACTACAGTGAATTTGTACTTCGACCTTGTGCACACGCCCATCACAGTAGGAGGGGAATGTTGGCCAGACGAATAAAACTATTCTTCATTTTGTGAGAGAGGGAGTAATTTACATAATTTGGAAACAAGTCATCGCTATTGTCCTATCAGTATTTATTCAAATATTGTCACTATATCTAAATTTTGTTTTCTAGCTATATAATATTTCATTTAAATAAAATCAACCCCACCTATTTCAGTTTAGGGTGTTAACGTGGGCGGGTGCGGGTTATGTGATTTTATATAATTTTCAATCACTCGCACCGCACCGCACCGCATAGGATGTTGAACTCGTACTACTTAATCGACGGTTTAATCGGGCAATTTATGAGGTTGAAACAGCTGTTACTAAAATTAGAGCACAAGGAGCATTAATTTAGATTAATGCTGCTTTATTCAAATAATATATTCTAAATAGATACTGAATAATAAAAAATAATTGGTGATGTATTCAGTCTAGACCTGTCAATTTACTACCCATTAACCCATTCTAATCCGCTTTAACCTGATAAACAGCTTAACCTGTTACAACTCATTTAATTAAAATTTTAAGTATTAGAATGTATAAAAAATATTTTTTTTGTGTAAAAGAGTATTCAAATGTTAATTTAAATTTAACTTAACCCATTTATTATACAATTGAGTTGATCGATTGATTAAATGGATTATAATGGGTTGAACTCATTACAACCTGTTAATTATCATAACTCAATCCATTATAATCTATTTGACCCAAATTAATTCACTCTCACGGTTCACAAACCTTTTTGAACATTAAAGTGGGAGGGGAGTGGGCCGAGACGCCGAGTGACCGGTGAGCTTCTGTTAGTCTCTTAGTCTCTCTCTCTCTCTCTCTCTCTCTCTATTGTTTGATGGAGTCTGCAACGATCCCTGAAAGCGAAAGGGAAGGAAGTTGTGAGGGCTGAAAGTGAAAATTTAAAATCCTAGATTTAAAAACATAAAAATTAAATAAAAATAAATTAAATTCTAATGTCAGTATACGGTATATCCGTGTAAAATAATTCAAACCGCTTGCCCGCCTGTTTAAAAGCAACCCGTCAATACCCGCACCATCTAAGCCACAAAATCATTTAATCATATTTTTTTGGGTTGCTCGATGCGATGCCGGATCGGCTCACATAAGTAACATCCCAACTTCAGTTTGTGGATTTAAATAAGTTGCTGTCACGTTACTGATCATACTGATTTGTTAGCAATTTATTGACCTTGAATTGTGAGGAGACATCGCCATGATGGGGACCAAGTAGCATGGAGATGGAGCCATTCGGAAAATTTATATACTTGAAGTATCTTTTAAAAGTAAAATAGTGAGGCCCAATTATTTAGTCTTGGGCCGCTTCTTCAGGCCCAGCTCCAGTTTCCACCCTAGATAAATAAACCAAAACCCTAGGGTTCCATTTCGAATTTGCCGTTCATCACACTTGAAGGGAGAAGCAGAGAGAGGTGGGAGGGAGAGAGAGGGAGAGGTTCACGCACAGGATCAGCGAAAATGAAGTACAATCCACGGGTAACCAGCTCCCGGAGAAAGAACCGG
>JAOWAN010061976.1:0-12187 GCA_028566635.1 Lobelia cardinalis
TAGTTTTTTTATTCATAATTTTTATATTTAATATAAATTATTAAAAAAATGAATCGTCAAACATTATTGCGCCGTGTTCGAGCACCGTGTTCTTGGACATGGGCATTTACTAGTACTAAATAACTTGGGGAATAATTTTGATAATTATTTGCACAAATCTGATCCTAATTTGCATAGAAATCTGCTCCAAAAATTCGGCTGAATGCTTCCAGATGCTTCTGCACGTTTGGCAGCTCACGCTGCCACGTGTCGCTCACTGATAGGCGGATGGAGGATGACGCGGATGGCTGGAAGGATAGCTGCTGGATTACTGCCATGTGGCAGCTGAGGAACGGCCGGATGGGGAGAGTGCAACACAAACGCGAGTGAGGGAGAGTGAGCGCTGGAGAGAGAATGTGAGTGGGGGACAGCTGGGTCCCACCACGTGGCTTGGCGCGCAGGCTGTCTCGGTGATCTGTTCTGGTGTGGCGCGGTACATGTTGCTGCTGTGGACCGCAGATCTGGAGCGCTGGATGAGGGCTTCTGGTGTAGGCGCAATGCACTGGATCATGGCCTCTTTCTGACATTAAAGCACAGCCCTCCTGAGTTACTTCTTTACACTTTAAACCCTTTTCTTCGTTAAATAACTAACAGCCGTTAGTCCTTCCTTCATAAGATGATTATAAGTTGCTCGGATGACTAACGGGTCTTCACGACTTTTGCTCCATTTTGTATAAATATTGTAAATATATAACGTTTCGCTCCAAATACTTCATATTTGTTCACTTTTGCTTCCAAGCTCTTGATAATCCCTAAAAACATGAAATTACATAAAACCAAGGGATTATAGGCAATAAATGAATATAAAATGTATATAAAATACACAAAATATAGCACTAAATTCAGGTCCAATTGAGTGCTATCAGTTATGAAGGCCAGAGTTTTAGCATATGTCCAGGTTACCTGATGTCCACAGGGTAGAGCTCTATTTATAGTCACTGGTGAGGAATATAAATGATTTGAGGGCCTATGAATCCTCAAATCCTGCAAGCATTATAGGATGTCCCTTACTTTTAGGGGACAAGATAAAGCAGAGTAGTAGTGGGAATAAATCTTTATGGAAAATATCTGGTGAATACCTAAGGATATATTCCCCGAGTGGACAAGTCGGGAGCGAAGTGCTCGCATAATGCTATATCTCGAGCGACATGAGTTTCCCAGGTTGCCGATCGATATGGTTGAGTAGGTAGGAGCTCATCAAGGATGCGACCAATATTGGCTTCACTCGGAGACTTGACCAGGAGATCAAACAAAGACTGGTCGCCGAGAGCTCGCATGGATTCCATGTTGGTCGCTGGCGACTTAGTCGAGCGGTTTTGACCAAATGGCTCCGGGTGAGTTCAAAGGCCGGTCTGGAGGTTTGTGCTCGCGCAGTCGGTGATAATTTGAGGTATCTTCATTTACATTGGGGATCATGTCTTTCCACAGTTCATAGGGGGGTTTATTGTGATGCTTGTTGATCAATGACTTGTTTTGAGTGAAACATGCGGCATGAACAGCTTCTGCTCAAAAGTACTGAGGCAGCTTAGCTTCAGCAATCATTGTCTTGCCTGCTTCTATAATTGTCCTATTTCTTCTTTCAGCAACACCATTTTGTTGTGGCGTTTTAGCAGCTGATAGATTGTTATCAATTTCATGATCATCACAATATTTGACTACACCTTGATTCACAAACTCAGTACCCATATTTGAGCATATGCTTTTGATTTCACTTTCTTTTGAGTATCCAATAATTTGAAAAGCGTTGTAACAATGTATTAGGTTTCATCATTGAAAGCATTGTTTCTACCCATGTGTAGCGAGAAAAGTCATCAACAACAACCAAGGTATATTTACTTCCACCTAAGCTTGTGGTGGTAGTATGAGCAAATAAATCCATGTGAAGAAGCTATAATGGAGTTTTGGTAGAAAGGCAAGGCTTTGATTTGAAAGATATCTTATGAAGTTTTGAAAGTGAGCAAGCCTTACATTTCTCTTCATGATTGATACTCACATTAGGAAGACCACTTACAAAGTTTTCTTCAGAGAGTTTTGATAGATATTTAAAATTAAAAATGTGAGAGTTTGTTGTGCCACAACCAACTTTTCTCACTTAAACCTTTTGCGAAAAGACATACTGGAGCATCAGCTTCAGCAATTTGAAAGTTAATATCAAAACCATTGTTATAACGAAAATCTTTTAGTATAGTTTTACCTGAGCTGTCCCTAATGATGCATAAACTTGAAGTAGAAAGGCAACTCATACCTTTGTCACACGATTGTGATATAGTTAGCAAGTTATGCTTGAGACCTTTCACTAGTGATACCTTTTCTATTCTAATTGTTCAATATCCTACTATTTGTCCTTTGGAATTATCTCCAAAACCACTGGGGGTCAAGCAGCTTCCACTAATTCAGCAATGAGTTTTGGTAAACTAGTCATATGCCTTGAGCATCCACTGTCTAATATCCAAATTTCATGATTTCCTTAGTCTTTGCCATTAAGCATACCTGAAATATACAAAATGCTTATGGTCCCCCCTTATTTACTTTTTGGGTCTAGGGGAATAGTTTCTCTTAGGCAACCATTTTTTGCTACCATTTGGAGCTTTATCTCCTTTGGTTCCAGAAATAGTCCTAAGCAGGCATTCTTGGGAGATATGGCCAGATTCATTGCATATTTAACAAAAAATGAACGCTAAGCTTGATTCAGGATTATTTACCCCATCGATGGCATTTGATCTGCCTTGACTGAATCCAATGAGTGCAAGCTTGAGAACTTTTGCTTTAGGCTTTTTGCTTAAGCTTGCCATGCTAGTCTTGACTTTCTCTGAGTCTGAAGAGCTCGAGCTTCCGTTTGATGTAGTTTCACCTGAGCTATAGTACTTCATAAGCTTCAGCTCATCATCTTTGAGCTTCTTCTTTCCTTTGTTGAATTCTTGCATTTGCTTCTTTTCACTTGGGCAAGTAAATGCTATAGATTTTCCTTTGTTGGACTCAGGCTTGAGCTTGGATACATCGGCTTCCTCAGTTTTCATTTCAAACTTGAACCCATTGTCATTTGTGTTTCCAGAATAGTTTGCACAGCAGCTTGGGGTTTGGAAATTGTTCCACTATAGCAGTTAGACTTTTGTTTCTTGCAATGACATCTTTAATCATTGTCATGCTCGTTCTAAGTTTCAAGCTTAAGCATTTATTTTTACTTTTGAGCTTGCTAAAGTCTTCCTTAAGGCATCTCAGCACAACAATCTCTGCCTTCAAGGTCTGATTTTCAGCAGTTACTAATTTGAGGTTATCTGATAGTACATTCTTCTTTGAGTTCTTCAAAATCATTCAACATCTCGTTCATGATATAGGCCATGTCATCTCTGGTGAACACATCAGTAGGTACGGTGAAGCTTAAGAATAGGAGCTAGCAAGTGTTTGGTAAGCTTCTGAGTGAGGGTCTTCTGTTTCTGATAATGGTAATAATGGGTTCTTGGCTGGTGTCTTTGGTCTGAAGCTTGTTGGTGTGAAGGTAGATGATTTACTATGGCTTTTAACGGGAGTGATTGGATCCTTGCTTCGGGTAATTTTTGAGGAACTTGGAGAGAGACAAATTTGTCCATATAGGCCACCATTATATCTATGTACTAAATATCCATGTGAATTTTCTGCATCTGAATTGGGGTCTTCAAGTTCATCAGTAAAAGAATAATCATGTGGAGTAGAGTTACTTACCTCATTTCTGACTTCTCGAAAGCTTGAGAGTAGAGGAATGTAAGCTGGAGTTTGTATACTTAACAACTCAGCATCTTCGGAGTCAAGTGCCATAAAACTTAGGTCAGCATTTTCTGCAAAGTCTGCATTTTCGGTCCCATCTCCATCTGAGTCTGATTTCAAACATATTAATGGCTCTTCAGATTTCTCGTCGACTACTAATCATTTGCCCTTTTGGAAGTACTTGGGAGCTTTCTTCCTGAGATACTCGAATTTTGGTTTGATACGTTTAGAAGCAAAGTGATCAGACTTGCGACAATTGAAGCATACTAGCTCTCCTTGAACATTCTTTCCATCGGAAGGTTTAGTAAATGATCTTTGAAAGATTGGTGTAGGGGCTGAAGAAGATTTTTGGAATCTAGGTTGCTGCATTTTTTACAAACTTATTTTTGAGATAGTTTTGAACAGGGTCGTCCCTGTAAATTTGGAGGCCATGTGCCAAATTAAAATAATTAGGCCCTTAGTTTAAAAAAATTATATTAAATTAAATGTATATTATTAAAATGAAAAATCATTAAAAAAACACAAGTCTTATCTCATAATTTAATAATATTAATTTTTAATTATTATCAGAAATAAATAAAAATAATATTTAAACAAAATATCATGACCATTATGCAAGAAAACAGATAAATTTAAAGTTTCAATAATAACAGCTACAAACTTTTAACAACTTCAAGTCCATTCTCTCACTTGAAACGTGTCATCCTTCTAACATTTCTTGAAGCAAAATCTTCAATCAGATTTTCTTATTCAATTTTCTCCAAATGATCGTTCTCAATTGCAATCAAAGCTAACCCGTTGAGTCATTGTAAAACACAAGTAGGTCTTCAATAACTTCAATTTTGAAAAGCTCCTTTCTGCTGATGCAATAGTTACAGGAATAGTCAACAAAATTTTATATGCAATAAAAGCATTATGAAAACAATCTAAATGGTTTAGAAACTTCATGATTTCAATAGGTCCCATGTTTTCTTTAGGCAATAATTTTTAAAATAACTTTAACTCCACGTATAACTCAATTCCATCAATATCAAATTATTCTCCTTTCTTAAGTGCAACTTCAAGATTATTGCAATGAGATTTTAAACTTGTATCATTAAAAGATTGCAACTTGGTAGAAGTGAACAAGAAACCAAAAAAAATCATATGATTGATATTGTTCAAATCTTCTATTAAGGGCAAAAGACTCAATTTGATCTCTGACCTAACTATTGATTGTATAATTAATTTTTAATTTTTAATTTTTGTTGGTCTAATAAACAACTTATCAATTGTAACATAATTTTAGTCCCAAAAAAATTGATTATGAATTTTGACAAATAGATCGATGATGTGGCATTCTTAAAAGGTAAACTAGTAAACTTATACATTACGTTTATAAAAAAACGAAAAAAAAAAGTCCAAATCATTACCCTTCTTCCCCTTCTTTCTCCCACCGTATCTTCATCCCTCTCCCTTCAGATCGTCCGACACCGGAAACCGCCCCCCCCACCTCCCCATATACATTGCTCGTTTCATCGAACAATCACTTCGCTCCATCTCCAAATCCCTAATTCCTCAATTTTATCAACAGCTGCTCTTCTTCTTCTCCAGATCGAAGGTCGAAGGGGCACCACCCATCAGATCTGCTCACCTCTCTTCCCCTTTTCGTGTGAGCAAAGTCCTCTCGTATTCTTCTCTCTTTACCTTTGCTGTTGGGTGATGAAATTTCAGTGATGTGAAGAAGTCAAGAATGGAGCAAATGGGGCAAAGGCGAACGGATAGCCAGTCGTTCCCTTCTCTTTCTATCCTAAAACCCATCAACAATGTCCACCATAATAAGCAGCTAGAGATTCCTTTGCAACAGATTTGTTCTTCTTTTTCTTTTTGGGTTGGTTGTATTTGAATCGGTAGGGAGGTTGCTGGGTCTCCGTTGAGGTTTGGCCGGAGATTGATTGATCTCCATTGAGGTTTGGCCCAAATTGATGTTCTTTTCCTTGCAATTAATTCAAGGGCAGTGGATATCAAAGGAGGTGAAGTGTTGCCCAGATCTGGTACACATGGCCTTCAGCTTGGCATTAGGAATTCTGGATTGTCATTTAACTCAAACATTTATTTCTTGATTTGGGTGATTATATCATCCAAGGTTCATTATTTTAATTTTCTGCTTCCAGTACTATGATCGAGATCTTGAGATACTAAAGCAATATCCTTTTAGAGTTTTTGTGCTTTGTTTTAAATTGCAAATTATACCCTACTTCTTCCGTCTCGTACTTCTTCCGTCTCGTAATAGATTACCTTTTATAAATTAAAATTTGTCTCATAATAGTTGTTATTTTAGAATTTTTAAACTTTTTTTACTCATATTTTTTTTATTTACTGTCCTATTTTTCTAATTACCCATGATCATTAATTACATTTACTTCTTTTATCATCAATAAAGAGACATTATTTAGTGAGGATAAATTTATCAATATATATTACTTTTTAATAAGTGGGCACAAAATTAAAAGTTTATCTATTGCGGGACGGAGAGAGTATAATGCTTGCTCCGAAGAAAACTTCAAGAACTTGCTGATGTAGTCTTGGGGTTAAATGCTCATGAATTTGACTCTTTGTTTATGTGTGCCGGAAGAGGTTCATCTTCAGTGATGAGTTTCTTGCTAGATATAGCGGTGGTGGTGGTGGTGGTGGCGGCGGCGGTGGCGGTAGCGGCGGCGGCAACGGCGGCGATGGGGATGGTAGTGGTGGTGTAGACGACTTAGGTTGGTAACATAATTAGGACATTAAGATCTTTTGCCCGGAAAAAGGGCTAAAAATGTCATTTTGTTATTTTTTTTCTCCACTTTTTAAGCCAAGTGCCACGTAGGAATAATGTTGCCAACTAAGTTGGTCAACTCTTTCCATTTGAATTCAGGAACTAAATTCGATTACAATTGATAAATTGTGTATTAGGCCAATAAAAATAAATGGTAAGGGATTACTTATACAATTCATAGTTAGTTCAGTGACCCAATTGGGTCTTTTGCCTCTAGTAAGTGACATAATTGCTTGATCAACGATATAAATAAAATAATTTATCCTAAATGATTCCTTTAAGATTGTGCAATACATCATTTGGATTCTTATCAAACTGCCTCTTTCTTTTAATTTCTCAGCTTTGAAGAAATATTGGATCAACATTTATCTCTGTTGCAATTTTTTCTGCATTTCTAACGGTATTTTCAAAACCAAATTCTCTATACTCCTCAAAATAAGAAATTAAGATCTTCACCTTTTCATTGACAACATCAATAAGCATATCTTTGGATTGTAAATGTGTACTAATCAAATTAACTGCATATAAGATTTCATACCAAATGACTATTGCCACTAGATCAAATTCACCATGTTCATTGTTTGCAAGGGATTTAGCTTCACTACTTATTTTCAAGTCCTTATCAGTCTCCCATACTTGAAGTAAAGCTTATCGTATATTAGAAACTTGAATCTAATAGCTTTCACACTATCCACACGACTTTCCCAACGAATAGCCGACATGATTTAAAGGTCAACCCTACATTATCTTTCAAAATTTTCCATCTCTTGGTAGAATTTGCAAATATTGTATAAATGCGTTGAATGGTTCCAAAAAAAAAAATTTAGCTTTGCCACAAATACTTGTCATGTCACATAATGTTAAATTAGAACTATGACAATCAAAAGTAGTATAAAAGGCTTTAGGATTTAAATTTAATAGTCTTTTTTGCACACCTTGATGTTTTTCTTTCATATTTGATCCATTGTCGTAACTTTGTCCTCGTACATTATCAATATCAAGATCAAGCAACTTCAACTCATTTTGTAGAACAGCAAAAAGTCATTGGCCAGTTGTATCATTCACATCCAAAAATCATAAAAAGAATTCTTGAATGCTAACACAAGTTGAAGTGACATCCACATATGTTATCATCAAAGACATTTGATTTTGATGGCTAAAGTCGGGAGTACAATCAATTATTAAAGAAAAAATATTTTGCTTGCTTTATTTTCTTAATGATTTCAGATTTAATAGCCAAAGCAAGGATAAGTATCAACTCATTTTGAATTCTAGGACCAAGATAATGATATTGAATATCATCATTTGTAATACGTTGAACATGCTCTTGAACAATAGGCTCAAACTTCGCTTTCATTAGGCTCTTTTCTAAAGGCTTCAAACTCTTGTATTGCACCATAAAGTTTGTTGTCTTTAGTAATTTGATCTCCTTCATAATATTGTAAAATAGAAATTCATATTTAATGTGCGATTTTACAGCGAAATATATGCTTGTAAGTTTTGTTGTTGATCCCATAAGTCATAAAATATTTAGCTCTGTTATCTAGTCCATATGTTATCTTATAGACAAATCCATCAACTAAAATTTGATCAAGTGTGAACACAATTATTTTATTTCCTTTTTAAATATTAAATACATATTTTATTATTTATAACTTCATATTAAAATTCGTTTGCAGGTTTTTGCTCGTAATTAAATTTTTTATTAAATAAAATCACTCGTAATTATATTTTAAGCTCAAATAAAAGAGTAAAAATAAAATTCAAAGACGAAGTAATAATTTTTCTACTGCATCATGTTATATTTTATGAATTACACTTTGATGTAATAGCAATATTTCTACTACATCATATTGTATTTTATGAATTGCTCTTGAATACAATAGCAACAATACATCATATTGTATTTTATAAATTGCACTTGAATGTAGTACCAAAGTTCCTAGTACATCGTATTGCATTTTATAAATTTGTACTTGGATGCAGTACCAATATTTCTATTGCTTCCTTTGTATTTTGTGATTCACACTTGAATGCAATTGTTAGTTTTTATTTTAATATTTTTTTTTTTTTTTGGCCCCAAGGGGGCATGGGAAGGGATCGAACCTGTGACCTTACATATTGTAAAATACGGCTCTACCACTGAGCCACCCCTTGGTTCCCAATGCAATTGTTAGTGCATCCTGCATTCCTGCCGAATTTTATTAATTACATTTGGATGCAATAACAATATTCATATTACATCATATTGTATTTTATAAATTGCACTATGATGCAATTACAATATTCATATTGCGTCACGCTCTATATTATAAATTGCACTCGAAAGTAATAGCACATTTTTATTTACGAATTGAATTTGAACACGCTAGCAAAATTCCTACTACATACTGTTAAATTTTATGAAATGCATTTTGATCCAATAAGTTCTTACTATATCTTTGACTTTTTTAATTTAATTTTAAAATATATTCATAATTAATCTTCTTCAAAGAAAATTTTGCTATAAGCAAAAGTTTGTAAACAAATCTGAAATTTAATGCTTTAAATAATGAGATATGAGTTTAAAATTTAAAATTTTAAAAATAATAATTATGGTTACATTCACAATTAATGTACTGTATATATAAAAAAAATCACAACATAAACAGAAAATCATTAGATAATTAGTACACCATGCATCATCGTCTCGCTACCCTTTTGATAACCGCTGCGTACAGGTTCCATGGTTTGCTTGATAATATGTTCGGCGAGTTAATCGCACGTCCATTAACTCGCCGTTTCAGTTTTGCATCTGATCCATTTTTCGAGCTACTGCAATATGAAGCAGGAAATTTTAGATCATGGGAAGTTGGGGACCGAGTGGGTATCCATGACTCTCTCAATATCTGAGAAAAACTAACACAAAGAAGTTTCAAATATTTATATTATATGGATCAGTTGTCCATATAAATAAAATTACTGTAGATGAACAGTAATAAAACACATTAAAAAAAACACAAATATCAAAATGCATATGTTCATTGATTGTACTATTCACATAACTATTCCAACAAAAGACCCATTCTGGTCCCTAAACGATTTTTTCCTAATAATCCCTAGTCTAATTTATAGTCTGGAATTTAGTCCCTAACCCTAAATAATTAGAGTTGACCATAATATGTAGCAACCTCTCTCCTACTTGGCGCTTGGATGGAGCATACGTGGACTCTTATCTTTGGAAAAAATAGAAAAATAACATACTGCCCTTTATTAGTCACATTAATTAATTTATTAATTATATAAAGATGAAAATTTATTTTTCTTATATGTATTAAAAAAACAAAAAAATCATCATAAAAATTAAGAATATTTATAAAAATTAAATAAGAAAAAAAAATATATACATATAATTCAACTTAAATACGGATGAAAATTTTCCAATCTGCATCCCAAAATCAGTTTCATAAAACTTATCCCACCACGATTCACTCATCCAGATGTATCATCCCCATCACCATCATTTCATAAAAGAGCATTTTCTCTACACAATTTATGATACCTAAAACTTACAGTAGCAAATACATCCATAAACACAACTTTCCGTCTCGGTTCAGTTACACCCAAAAAAACCCACTCCATCTTCTCCAATCTGCATCACAAAATCAGTCCATAGCTTTCCTATTTTTCATTGTTTCTATCACCCAATCGCACCCTAAAACACAACTTTCAATCCACACATACACAAAAGTAAATGAAGAATTCAAATTCTCATTGGTCTCAAATCCAGAACAATATCACGCTATTCCAAGCAACAACCGTTCTCTCAAGCATTCGATATTTCGATCGAACACCTCCCGCGCAACACCCAAATCGTCACACTTCGCATAAACAGTAAAAATTAACCAAAGCAGCCTGAACAAACTGATTCGACCCGAGCTTGCTCAACCATTTTCCATCATTTTCACTTCCTCCACTCTTGTCACCGAGCAAAAATTCCATGAATTTGTCCAAGAAACTGCGAAGGGGGGCAAATCTAACAAAAAAATCCGGCTGCCCCTTTTGACAACCCAGATATAAATTGAACCGTTTCTGTTCGAAAGATTAAGAGAAGCTAGAGGTTTTAAGCTTTTTGTTGGGAAGGAGGGAAGTGGTTGTGGTGGCGGCTGGATGGCAGGGTGATGATGAAGTGGTCGGTGGACGGTGGTCGGAGAGAAGGTGGAGAAGAAGGGACCGAACTGTTCTCCATTCGTTTGAGTTGTGGAAGAGGAAAAGAAAATTAAGGATAAATAAAAGTTTTTCAAACCAAGTTTAGGATAAATAGAAGTCTTATTTATTTTTTTATTTTCAGCTATTAAAGAAATTTACTAATCAACTTTGATAAATTATAGTTAGGGACTAAATTGGGTAATATTTAAATAGGTTAGGGAATTGAAACAGGTCATAAACTAGGTTAGGGATTATTAAGAAAAAACGTTATAGGTCAGGGACCAAAAAGGGTCTTTTGCCTAACTATTCCAGTATTACTAACTTTCAATATAAACCAAGTTAAATATACAAAAATCTCAGCAATTCATCTTCCATCCCAAGTAAACCATGTAATCATCTTCAAAATTCATCTTCAACATCCCAATACTTTAATAGATCAAACTTTGAATTCTTTCATTACAACAAAATTGATCAGACTTAATATAGCTTAAAACACCCATGAACAATCCAAGTAGAAAGATATTCAAGGTTTAAGAATGTTTACAAAAATAGAGAGATGAAATGGTATTTTCATGATCTGGATAAGTTTTTTTGTCAAAATTGATCTGAACTAATTTTTTTCAAAACCTGAAATGATTTTTAAAAAGAGAAACTTGAAAATATTTTTGAGAGAAAAAAATTAGAAAGAAACTCATTTCAAGTCTGAAAGATTATCAAGTTAGAAAGCAAAAATTACCAAGGGGAGAGAGAGAGACGGAAGTATCCGGGTTTTAGGGGAGGACGGGGTGTGGGACGTGGTGGTTGTGGTTGTGGGATTTAAGTGGGATCCGAAAACCATGGCAAAAAGACCACACCGTCTTTAAAAGGCAGCGTCCTTTACATCCAAAGAATCACATTTTTAGGGAAAAAAAAATTAGATCCAAAAAATAAGCAAAAATCATCCTTAACCCTAAATTCCGAAAGAAAAAAAAAACTTTATTTTAGATCCAAAAATAAGATATTAAAAGAGATTTTATAGATTTACAGATTTTAGATCCGGAAAGAACTCGCAATATTTAGATCGTAAAATCGTAATTGCTTTTTGGAGAAACTAAAAATAGAGAAAGAGGTAGAGGGAGAGGGAGAAAGAGAAAAACGGATCTGAAGTTAGTGTCAGTGTTTCGGTGGGTTTGGGTGCTTCTGTCGTGGCGGCTATGGGTTTGGTTGTGGTGGCTGGGAAGATATGGACGAGATTACTAGAGGTATAGCCAGGGGAGAGAAACTAGTTATTGGAGGCGACCTTAATGGACATGTGGGAAAGGACAGTGATGGATTTGCTGGAGTTCATAGAGGTTTTGGCTTTGGAGACAGAAATGAAGCGGGAACTGATATCTTGGATTTTGCTATGTCTAGTGATTTGATTGTGGCGAATATATTTTTCAG
>JAOWAN010062054.1:0-12175 GCA_028566635.1 Lobelia cardinalis
TTAATAGTTATCAGTTGTCTTGTCAAGGATATTTTTGTCTTTTTGTTAATATCATATATCTTCTTATATCACAATTTTAAATATCATCTACAGTAAAAAAATATCACATATCGCTATAAATCGCATATCTGACCTAGCCACAAACATTACTATTTCTTTTCTATTTTTCAAATAATTTCGCGGAGTTTATTTGATTGCCACGTCTTTTTAAATTTTTATCTTTTATTAAATTCATAATTTACTTGTTTACTTTATATTTTAATTATTCACAAAATAACATCAACAATTACTATTCAAATAAATCATCATTAGATGAGATGATAATTTAATTTAATTCAAAATATTTTTATTCAAATTTAACAGATTCGATGAAACTGCTTTGACATTTGGATTCATATCTTCCCTCTCACCGCTAGCACTCCTCCATTTCCCCCATTTTATTATTATACATCAATAAAATTTAGTAAACTTGAGATTTTTTTTTTTAAAGGATGCCCAAATACACTAGTTCAATTAGTTAGAATAGGCTTTCTACATGTAAATATGTAACATAGCAACTCTTGTAATAGGCATATTCGTGTCATCCCCGCACCATTGTCATCCATACAAATAATCAAAAATTTGATGCAACTTATTTCTATTTTGTTCTGCTCACATTTTTCCTCTCGTCTTGCAACAATAATTCATTCTTTCAATTATTATATGGAAATGTTAGTTAAAAGAGATCAAATTTGAGGGTACGCGTGTCTTTTGAAGTCTTTTTATCCTTTTACGTTGCTACTAGTGAGTTACAAGTGAATTGGACAGTTATGATATGATAATGCTAGTCCTACAAATAACTCGAATGAATCTAACTAGAATCATAAATACTATGAGCTATGATACTTGATTTTTAATAGATCTCACCATTTTTTATATTTCTCTTATTATTTTTACTTTAATTATTTATAAAAACTTAGCTCATATCATAAAAAATCACTACCATATTAAACTTTTGATTCAAATCTAAGTTCATTTGTGAATGAGCTGAACTCGAACTTTATGTAATTTAACTCATAGTGTTTGCGAATTATTTAAGCTTGTTAATACAAATTTCATATAAAAATAATATCAAATTTCATAGAAAAATAATATAAATTTTATAGAAAACATTACTAGCATTGTAATGGAATATGATGCATATTTTTTGTTTCATACGAATGTAAATATTTTCTGATATTTTCTGAAATAAAGACACTTTATTGTTGGATTAAAAATATTAAATTTGTAGTGTAAAAAATAAAATAAAATTTCCGAACTGATGTAAATTTTTAAAATTTGACAAATAAAAAGTTTGCGAAAAGCCGAATTCTTTTTAAAGCCTGCAGCCCTAACTGGCCCTAACCGTCCTCTTCCTCCGTTCATCACTGCTGCAGCTCGACGCGGCGACCATTTCAGTCGCGCTCTCTCTCTCTCTCTCTCTCTCTCTCTCTCTCTCTCTCCAATTTAGCTTTCTAGTTAGGGCCATTTGAGGGTTCATTTCTCTTAGCAAATCTCCTTCTTAAACCCTAATCATCTCAAATTAAACCCAATTGCAGTGGTGTGAATTCATTTCTATACGTGCGCGCCATTAGAGAGGTCTAGTCTTGTGGTTGAATTCAATGGAAGGAGATGGCAATGGGGTGCGTCGTGACGGCGACACACAAATCTCTTGGATTAGAGGACATTCATGTTGCTGTTTTGCTAGAAAAGGAAGTTACTCCGAAAATCATGATTTGATTATCATATGATTTGGTAATTCTGTAAGCTTCTGTGACTTGTTTTCCCTTCGTATTAATCTTTATTTTTTATCTTTATCTTTTCTACCAACATAGATTAATCTCAAGTGGCAATTCATCTTTAGTCCTTATTTTCCCAGCTGCTCTCCATTTCAGTGAAGGTATTTATGTTCATAAAAAATTCACTCAATTAAAGCACATAATGTGATTTTCTTTTTCATTTTCAAATATATAATTCTTAAAAAACTTCTTATACTCTCTCTCTCTCTCTCTCTCTCTCTCTCTCTCTCTCTCTCTCTCTCTCTCTCTCTATAGGTAGCTATTCAATTAAGAAACCCAATTATTTTAGGAACTTTAGATGGAATTATAAAAAGAAATTACGGGTGGCAATTATGTAATAAATGAGAAGTACAAGAATAATTATATAACTACCTTATTTTCTGTTTCTTAAAAAAACGAAAATTATGTAAATTAAAATATGTCATGATCTGAAACTCGAAATTAAAATTCAATTGCGGATTCTTGTTTAAAATTAAATTTCCTTTCATACAAGATCAATGAACAATATATTTCAAATTTTTTTTTTGTTTTACTTTCGTAACTAGGATACACGAAATTATAATTGGGATATAAGAAATTATTACTAGAATACAAGAATATCAACGGCTGTGTAATCAAACTAATAGACTGTGATGCAAATTTTACAACTATGATACAATAATATCGATAATCACTCTTTAGTCAAACATATATGCTAGCATACAAAAATTTATAACTAGAATAATCAAATAATATAAGAATTTATAACTAGAATACAATAATACTGGTCCACAACTAGAATAATCAAATAATACAACTAGGATACAAGAATTTATAACTGGGATGACTTTCATCCATGATTTTTGATTTTTAACTTTTCTCTCTCATTGGTCCCACAGTTTTTCTCTCTATCTCTCACTTACTTTTTACTTTAATCATTACAAAAACCCAAAACCAAATCAATAAAATCACTCACAAGAACACACCTTCAATCGTTATACATTCAATCAAATATTCTAAAATGCAAGAATTTACAACTAGAATGCAAGATTTTATAACTAGGATTCAAGAATAATTTTTGGGAACCTAGTTATAATTTTCGTGTATCTTGGTTATAATTTCTTGCATCCTAGTATAAAAAAATATCCGAAATATATTCTTTATGGATCTTGTTTCAAAGTAGATTAAATTTTGTACTAAAATATGAAATTAGATTTTAATTTTGAGTTTTAGATCATAAGATACCTGAATTTGAAATAAATTAAGGTGGTTAGAGAAGAGAGAATTTTCAATTAATTATAGAAATGCCACCAATTTTTGCAAATATGTGTGGCTCCAGGGAATTAAGTTTTATAAAATTTTAATCTTTGTATCCTAGTGGTTAATCTTTGTATCCTAGCGATTTTTAAAGTTCATAAATTAGTTAGGTTCTCAATGGAATAATACTTTATATATATATATATATATATATATATATATATATATATATATCTTTGTAATATCATTGATCTAGGCAGGCATTTTCTTTCCTTTTATTGAACTTTAGAAAATATGAATGCACCGTTGGTTCTTCTCATGTGAGTAGCACATCACATGATAACTTTCATTAGTTTTTGGATGAACTATCAGGGAATGTATGACTTTCAACAACCAAAAAATGATCTCGTGGACTTTATGCAGGACACATTGGAGACCAAGATCTTAAGTGCGATTTATGGTATACATGTAGGCCCCAAAATTCATTTTACCTTCTAAAAACAGCATGCATCTTCCGTGTGAAGTAGCTCCTATAGTAAAGAAAATGAGAGAGAACCGCCATAGATGGTTTGTCATGTACAACGTAGGCTCCTTAGTGCTCCTGTTTGGACGCGTGATGATATTAGTCTCAATTAAGCTGCTCCTGCAATTTGTGGCCCGGTTATTAAGCATCCCTATTGTAAAATTGGGTCATACCCGATGTTTTCTAGTTCTTTTTGAATGCTATAACATGATGATATAGTTGATAAGCTGTTGTAACATTTGCGTTTAGCTGCTGGGTTCTTCGATATAATTAAGCAAGTACTAAAAATCCTTAAAAGAATTGTCCAAGAAATACAAAACCAAGAGAGAATTACATAAAACATCTATATAGAGCAGCACACGTTCATATAAATTGCACGCTTGATTCTCACACCTTTTGTTTAAGTGGTAGAAGATGATATATGGCATTGATGATAGGAGAAGATGATGCACGTTGGATTAATTTTTGATGTAAAATAATATCTTTATTCTATCAAGTCCATCTTGTTATATTTAATGGCAAGCAACCAAAATAATGCCATACTATACCATATGAGTAGTGTGCAAACATGAACAGCTACACATTACATGCAGGGATTGATTGTTTTCATTTTGATATGGTCATGCATCTCCTAAAAACTGTTACACCAAAGTTCCCAACTTGTAGCTATGTTTTTCCATATCGAACATACATTGTTAGAATTACAGCAAAGTCCCCAATTTGCAATTATTTCTTGACATCTTGAGTATAGTATATACATGTTTCTTATTGGATGGGAGTTGCTGTCATTTCCATTTTTGAAACTAAGTGATTTATTAAAGTCTGTTATCTAATTTGGTTGACTTTACTCGAGCAACGGAATTTGATTCAAGATTTTTTTTTAAATATGATCCAAGTATGATATTCTCACTACACTTGAATATTTGATGGAAATCTTAAGTTTGTAAGCCATCGAGAAGCCCTTTAGTGGTGATCCGAGTCCGAAAACCTGGTCCGCTACACTGTGCACTAATTACCTAGCACCGTATCTTGGGTTAACGGCAGGTTAACGGCCCCATCAAAGACGATTCAAAAGCTCATTTGATGCGAGAAGCTAGTAGGAGCCACTAATAAATCAGACGAGATCCCGCCATCTGTCAAAGGGTGTTACACTTTTATACCTCATCGGTTTCAATCAGGATGTAAGAAAATAATTTGTCTTATTGTTGAAAGACTGCATCGTAAGCTGTGTGAGGGAAAGATTTTTATTTTGGACTTAAATTTGATCCGACCGTTTCATTTTCTCTATCGCATCACAATTGCACGCTGTAATGAGATTTCAATATCTTTTTCTCTTTTGTTTGGTAAAGTAAAGAAAGGGGTGGGTGGGGAGGGTGTAGTACCTCCTATTTGTGAAGTAGTGTTTCCTTATCACTTCCTCATTTTGCTGTTCCAACAAAGGAGGTTATTAATGGCATAGAAACATAAAAGCAGGGACATAGTTAAATCGCTTTTGCTTAAAATGTAGAATCAAGACTATATCACCCATAAAAAGTGGTTCGAACTCCAAAAATAATTCCAAGCCTTCAAAACATAGGCGAAACCCACCCTTAGAAGTATGGTTGTAGCATTGCCATTAAACCAATTAAGATGCAAACATAGCCATTTGTTGATTGACTTTGTAATGTTTATTCCCCTTACTTTTTTTGATATATTATGTGCAACTCGTCTCCTGTGTAGAAATTATATGTATTCAATAATAAATGTATGCATGCTAGTCATAACTAACAAAATAAACATTTGAGCAAAATTTACCATTCAAACACTCCAGAGAATCAAGTAAAAACAAAATTATCGAGAAACCAATACCTTTGAGATTCTTGTATAGTTGGGTAATATCGAGTTAGGATTGTAGTCATTTTGGCTCGATTCGGTTTACAACAAACAAGCCGAACTAAAACCGAACGATTAAGACTTTGTAAACCAAATTAAACCTAACCAAAGGTGTCTATCCAACTCTACCCAATTTGATTGGGGTCCACGATAGTAGAGCCTTTGTGGATTCGTTGTTTTCTTCAACCTTGTGAGATGAACATCAAAAGAAAGATAATGAGTATCGAAAACCTAGTTAAAGTTTTATTAAAGAAATCTTACAAAATAACATCTCTTCATGTCGAGATTTATACAAGCTAATGATGATGTTTCTCATAAAAATAACTGAATGGAAATATGAATATACTTCAATCCTAGAAAAAAGTTCAACAATCACCATGAAGTTGAAAATTGACAAGGGAAACAAATAGCTTACAAACTTTTAAAAAGTACATTAATCATTGATGGAAACAAGATGAGTTCGGAGTTTGCTCCAAGCCTACAATATTGAAAACAACTGAGTTGTATTGTGCAGATTTCTCTCCCATCATTGGAAACATACTCTTTGATCTAAGAACTTGAAAAATAATGGTGGTTATGGGATGTGTAGTCCTAAAAAGTTTAAAAGAATGGCATCATCGAGGTAACACATATAGAAAAGGAGAGAGGGAGAATGTGACATGTTAGAGATGGAGGTAATGGAGATGCATAGAGAGATAAATACTCTAAACGACGAGAGAGAATTAAAAGTAGTCTTTAAATTGATGATTAATGGCTACCAAAGAGATGTACGTGTAGTAGACTCTCAGTTTGGTTTGGTGTAATCCTGTACTTGATTTAAAAGGTCAATTTTCCAATCAAATGGAATCAATTGGTTTAATTTAGTAAAATTGATTTGAACTCGTTGTTGAAAATTTGAACTGAAACCGTACATTTCATCGGCTTGAAGTTACACGCCAATATCTAATGCAACTTCTTTTTCTCTCTAATGGCCTTGGGTCGGGGTGGCTCAATACCACTTCAGCGCTATCTACTTAGAAAATGATACCCTTTTCAAGTTCTTTTACTTTTTGTTTGGTTAATAAAACTTGGTATTAAAGGAGATCTTAAATGCTAGTCCGCCTCAAGACTTCTACATCACATTCCACGATACTTCTAGTACAACAAGCTTGTGTTGTAACTCATAAATGAATGTCATTTTTACTAATCAAGTAGCAATTTATCGATCATTTATGAAATGATTTCTCCAAAAATTATGGGCAAATAGTGATATGCACATTGAGATGTTATAGAAAAATATATAGAGACGTTATGGTTCATCTACGCACCTCAATGTTCGAACAAGAAGTGAACATATTGAACCCTAGGTGCTTATGCCTTATCCATCCATCTCCGTACTAGTTGGCCTCCTAATAATTAGGCAATTGGACGAGTGTCTAATAAACTTCTCATTGGTTTGTTGGGCATAGTAAACAATTGACGGCCACCTATAGGCAACCATTTGGAACTTTGACGTGTTCATGATGACTTGTTTTTAGTCAATTTTGTGTTAAAATTTGATCAAATAATGTACATGTTCTGATTTTATAGAATATAAAAGATGCCAATTTATATTTCAAAATAATTAGCAATGATTGAAAGTTTATCATCTAAAATATAGAAGAAATATGCTAAAAATTGATTTGATTTTGTTGTATATTGACTTTTCAAACAGAAAGTAGACTCTTTGGTTAGAAGAGACCATGTATTTATTAAGAGGACTCAAGACTTAAGCACTTCAAATTTGGTGCTATCGAGTTACCTCTTCTGGATAACTTTGAATATGCAAAATAATCTCTGGGTTATCTAAGAATCTTTTAGAAGATCATATGTCATCCATGTCTATTATTAATACTAATGGCTCAACAAGCTTGCTTACCTATGTATTTCTATAAGACATTCCAGACCACTTAGATATAGACAACCGGGTCTGTTATATTATTCAAGTAGTTCGGTACTCGACTTGACTCGTTTGACATACTCGAGTTGAGTTCGCACAAGGTTTAGTACTCGATTAAATAAATTTAATCAAGTATACTTGAACTACTCGCGAGACTCGACGAATATGTTCGCGATCAAACTCGACTCAGATTGACTACTCTTTTGAAATTACATGGATTTTTTTTCTATTTTAATTTATATTTATGTAAGATTATAAATATAAGTAAATGTTAAAAAAGTAATATCTAAATTCTCAATTCTGCTCGTGAAACTCGACTCGATTCTTGAAATTCGAACTACTCGAGTAAACTTGTTAGACTCGATTAAATTACTTTAATCGTGTACTTTACTACTCGACTCAACTCGATTCTTCCCATGTTCGACTCTAAAATCGAGAGAACTCTGACCGATTCGACTCGTTTACAGCCTTGAGATAAAATTGAATAATAAATCATAAATGAATGTGCATTGCTTATTCGATAATGTGTGTTTATTTGGTAGTTAAGCACTTGACGATCATTTATGAAAAGTTCTTTCAAATGAATGAGTGTGTCATCGCTTATTCCATTACCTCTTCTGAATAACATCGAGTATACAGAGGAACCATTAGTTTATCTATGCATCTTCTAGAAGATCATATGTCTTCCATGTGTATTACTAATACAAATGGCTCAAGATAAATTGAAAAAACTTCATAAATGGTGGTTAGATGCTTAACTACCAATTAAACACATGTTGAATCAACAATGGCATATTCATTTATGATTTACAATTTAAAGTTCTACGTATCTAGAGTGGTGTGGATTATTATACAAAAGTCTAGGGTGAGCGAGCTTATTTAAGGACTCCTTCACTAGCAAAAGTCATTCACCAAACCAAAAATGAAAAGCTAAGTTGCTTGAAGAGTTGAAAAGACTGCCTTTGATATATACAATTGTAAGGTAATTAACAAGGTACATAGTTTTTACAATTTTGTATTTACTTGATTCTCCGGGTCGTAGATTTTGCTCAAATGCTTATTGTGTTTGTCATGATTAGTGTGCGCATATAATCTAAGAGAGTTGGCTATAATCTTGTGTGGATTTTTTAGACATCACTTAACAGGAGACAATCTCTTGGCTAGGATCAAATTAAGCGGAGAACACATGGAGAAAGTTGGTCAATGAATGATTCGATACTAGATTATATCCAAAAACTAATAGTGTGTTCTCATGGGCATTTTTTGCCCTGTTTTTTAAGTTTTTGGTTTTTCTCTTTCATTGGTCCCACAGTTTTCTATCTATCTCTCTCTTACTTTTTACTTCAATCATTACAAAAACTCAAAAACCAAATCAAAAACTACCCATCCAAACACACCCTAAGGTTTTTAGTTAAGATCCAATAGGAAAGAACCATTTTCTTGCCAAAATTTCCATTTTTGCTTCATACAAAAATTAATTCTGTTATTTGCTATTTAGATTTGATATGGTGCACTATATTTGTTATGTCAATTTCTTGATTATTATTGAGCAGAGCATTCTTGACTCGTCATGATATGTCTCGACCGTCGGGAAATCTTGAAGGTGTGGATTTCTAGATAATTTGTTTCTATTTGATTCTTCGAAGTGTGTGATGGTAGATCTTGCTCAAATATTTATCTTGTTTGCCATGATCAGTGTGTATACATTATCTGACATGTTTTTTTTGTTAATTTTGGAGATTAAACCATAATCATTGATTAAAGTGCTATTTATAACATATGAAAAGAGTTAATGGACAAATGAATTAGTAGATATTTCAATTTTGTATTCCAATCAAATTTATCAATAAAAATAATTAGTCGTATTTACATGATGCGCATATACCACCAATATAAAAATTTCAAGCAATTACCTTTCATCGGTACATTTGAACACTTGCTCCATCATGTTGATGCTGAGGAAAAGCAATCATTCCGTTACATTCATAGCCAACCCGAATAATTAACTCAACAAAGAAGGCATCAAGTGCATCATTCTCTTATTGAATCCGCAAATTAATGTCTAGAATTGTCATCAAAGAAGGATGAAAACTTCCTAAATGAGGTAGGATTCCAGGAAACACAAGTGATTGCCAACACCGTGGACTGAAAGTGGATGAGAGTAGCTTCATACTGGAACATGCATACAAAGGGAACAAGTATTCTCTGTTCTCTTCGTATGCACGTCTTGGTATGAATCTACTCTCATTCCACTTTGCTCACATTCTCTTGTGTTTCTTGTATTCCCACCTCATGGTGTTTGCATCTTTCGTTGACAGCACTTCTTGACGATAATTTGTAGATTGAATATATAAGGACGATGCACATAAAAGCCTTCATTGAGTCTGTAACCGTTCGTTACCATGGATGTGCCACAATGATTTTTTTCCTTGGCCTGGACACGATGGAGCAAGTTTTGAAGTGTATGGGTGAAGGGTAGTTGCTTTTACATGTTAATATTCTCTTTATATGCGCATAATGTAAATAACCTTAATTACATTTATTGATGAATAGAAAATGATAGTTTTTTCAAGTTTTTTTCTTTCTTTTTTTAATTTCTTAGCTTGGTTAATAAGATTTGTTAGTAAAGGAGATTTTAAAAGCTATTGCACCATAGGACTTCAGACTTCTGCATCACATTCAATGCCCAATGCTAATACAACAAACTTAAGTTTTCACTCATAAATGAATGAGTCATTTTTATTAGTCAAGTTGCAATTTTTTGGTTATTTATGAAACTATTTCTTTAAGATTTTATTGGCAAATAGTGATATGCACATCAAGAGTCGCATGATGTCATAGAAGATGTAATGGTTAATCTACACACCTCAATGTTCGAAAAGGAAGTGATTATATGGAACCCTAGGTACTTTTGCCTTAACCATCTTTGTACTAGTTGGCCCTCCCAATAATTAGGCAATTGGGTCGAGCATCTACTAAACTTTTGTTAGGCATAGTAACAGTTGCTAGCCACCTATAGGCAACCATCATGAATACTAAAGTGTCCATTAATGACTTTTTTTGGTCAGTTTTTGAGGTACAATTTGACTAAATATATGTATATGTTCTCATATTTGTGGAATACATAAAAGATGCAAAGTTATATTCGAATTTTAATATAATTTGATTGAAATTTTATCATCGAAAATAAAGAAGTATGCTAAAATTGATTTGATTTTGTCTTATATTGACTTTAAAAACAGAAAAGTGGACTCTTTGGTTGGAAGAGACAGAGTATTTATTAGGAGGACTCAAGACTTAAGTGCTTTGGGTGCCATCCGGTTACCTTAATAACATCGATTATAAAGACGAACCACTCGATTGTCAAAGTATCTTCTAGAATATTATTATGTCATCCATGCGTATTATCAGTACTAAAGGCTCAAAATAAAGTTAAAAAATAGCTTCATAAATGGTGGGTAGGTGCTTAACCACCGGTTAAACACAAGTTGTTGAATAAGCAATGACAAATTCATTTATGATTTACAATTTAAAGTTGTTCGCATGTAGAGTGGGGTGTGGAGTGTGATAAAAAGTACATAGATGAGCTAGCTTATTTAAGGACTCCGAAGTTGGCCGAGAAGACTTTCATTTCATAACATAGAAATAGCTGGACTGCTGTGGAGCCTCCCATAGTCGTAGCTAGAAGAGTTAATAAGAAGCTGCCTTTGATAAATACAATCATAAGGTAATTCGCGCGGTACATATCTCTTGATAATTTTTGTTTTCAGTTGATTCTCCTGGACGAAGATTTTGCTCAAATGCTTATTTTGTTTGCGATGAGTACACACATATAATCTAAGAGAGTTGGCCATAAATCTAGTGTGGACTTTGTAGACACCAATTAGTAGGAGATAATCTTTCGGTTAGGCCCCAAAAATTCGGCGGAGAACACAAGAAGAAAGTTGATCAACAAATGATTCGGTAGATATTACTAGATTACATGCGGAAAGTAAGGTTTTTAGTTACGATCCAATAGGAAAGAACAGTTTTGCTGTCAATTTTTCTATTTTTGGTTCATGCAAAAATTAATTTAGTTATTTGCTATTTAGATTTGATATGGTGCCCTAGATTGTTAATGTCGATTTCCTAACTGTTGTTAAGCAGATCAATTTTGACTTGTGGTATTCTGATACATTGTTGTTAGGCAATCTTGAAGGTTTGGATTTCTTGATAATTTAGTTTCCAATTGATTCTTTGGACTGTAGATGAGTAGATTTTGCTCAAATGTTTATGTTCTTTTTTGCCATGAGTAGTATACATTTCCTGACAATTTTTTTGTTAATTTCTGGAGATTAAGCCATAATTATTGATTAGAATATTCTTGAGAACACATGAAAAGGGTTAATAGACAAATGGATCAATAGATATTTCCAGTTCTTATCTTGAATCAAAGGCTCTTAGAAGGAACAGGTTTCCTGGCAATTTTTCTATTTTGGTTCAAGTAAAAGTTTTGATTAATTACTAGATGCTTAATGGGATTCATACCCTGAATTCTTTCTGTTGTTTCTTTGTGATTATTGTAATGCTCAATATTGACTTGTGTTGTTCTGATAAATATTTGTTTAGTTTGATTACCCTTTCAAACTCATGAGGACTTTGAACCCACACACATATGATATATTTCCTGGGGGTATCCCATAATTAGGAAATTCAGCTTGTTCAAACCTTGTACTTCTTTAACCTCCTATGTAATACTCCCTCCGGTTCAAAATAGTTGACCTCTTGGGAACAAAATTTTGTTTCAAAATAGTTGATATTTAAGGTAAT
>JAOWAN010062064.1:0-12175 GCA_028566635.1 Lobelia cardinalis
ACGCCCTCATCTCTCCTAGCAAGAAGGAAGGAGGAATTCAAGCTAAACGGTTACCTTATCATCAATGATCATCCATCTGACGCCTATAAAAGGCTCTCTGAGAGCACCTTTGAGAGGTAATCACTTTCCATCATACTGAATTGCTGTCGGAACACACACACACTACTGCAACCGTATCTCTCTGTGAGCAATCCTCTTTACGTTCTTCTCAGGACTAATTAGGGTTCCACAACCTCTTTCCCCACGGGAACTTACTCTCACGCCTGAGCGTACGAGCGAGACCAAGTATTGCTCATCACGTTAGGTGTTTTCTTTGTATTCTCTGTTGACAGGTGGCACGAAAGAACATACTTGGAGCCGCTATTCAGCCGACACGTAGATTGAGTTTATCCGGACTCGTTCACAACCCAATCCCTAAAATTTAGAATTTTGAAAATCAAAACCAAACCAATTAGCTTGGTTCGATTTTTCTTTTCGTCGATTCGGTTGGGTTGGATCCGTTGGTTCGGTTTTGAAAATTTTATGCTCAGCTCTACCTGGAGTTGTTTTTTTATTTGGAAAAGAAGCACATTTAAGAAATTGTACGTTGATACGTTGTATTTTTATTATAAGTATTATTATTTTCTTTATATATATTTTTTTGGCTTTGATTATTATTCTATTCTCAATTTTTGTTATTTATTTTTTGATTTTGATCTTAACTTGATTTTTAGCTTCATAATTTATATAAAATTTTAGAATTAAATGATTTATATATTTATCTTTATTTGGATTTTCAATTATAAGTACTTTAATTTAATTTTTTTAAAATATTTTTGGTTTTTGGTTTTTGGTCTTAGTATTGTTTCAATTACGTTAATTTTCTTTTTTAAAATGATTAGTTTAAACTTTTCCTATTAATTATTTAATTTGGATAGCGGTTTGGTAAAGGTTTAATTAGTTTGATTTTAGCTACATATATGTTTTGAAATTTTTAAGAACTAAGTGATCTATAAATTTTTATATTTATTCGGGTTTTCAAATATAAGTATTTTAATTTAATTTTGTACAATATTTTTTGTTTGGTCTTAGTATCATTTTAGTATCGATAATTTGCTTTTTAAAATTGGTGTTTCAATATAAACTTTATCTAATAATTTTTTGGGTTTGAGTTCAATTCAAATAGTTTATTTAGGTTTTAATTTAATTTCAATTTTATTTTCTTCTACTTATGTTTTTAAAAAATCCCCTATTTGTTAATTTTATGATTTGGATTCAATTTTTATTTTTATATATTAAATTTATGTAAATTATTATTACTTTTCTCTAAGAGTGGTTTCTTCTTGAAATGTTTATGTCATTTTCTTTTTCTGTTGAATGTTTATTTTAATATTAATTTAAATGTCTAAAGTACATAGTTAAATATTAGTCTTTGTGTTAGATGATGAGCTTAGGTATGCATTATGCTTTAAAATTCTCATATTTTATTTGTGATTATATATGATTTTGATTATAATTTTATTTTCAAAAATTGGTTTTTATCATAATTTTATTTTCACTTTTGATTTTTCTATTGGTTTTTGAAATTAAGGACAAAAAAAAATCAAAGTAAGATAGAAATAAATTTTACACAAAAATTAACCATCCTTTCTTGGTATTGATGGGCCATAATTGAGCAAAAATAAAGTATTATTGTATGTATTAAAATAATAGTATTAACTATGATCGATGTATTTTAGTGGCCCATGTAGGTCACGTAAATGAGAAACATTAATTTACTTTAATTGTTAATTTTGAGTAATTAAGAATACATTTACTAGAGGTTGGTGCTATTAAGAAAAAAAAAATGTGAAACTGCAACCCCGACAGTTCCCCACCGACCCTGCCCTGAGCCAACGTAGAAGAGATAAATCGCATGATGTGCATCACAGGAGCCAGGGTGGAGAGCTAACGAATAGGCTCAGAGCTCTTAACCCTTAGGTCACTCCCGCTTGTAACAGAGTCAATTCCACCTTACGGAGAATCGAACTCTGCACACTATCTCGCTGAGCCCTATTCGCCCTCCCGTTTGCCACTGTGATATATGCCCTGGGGCAAAAGGTTGAGACTGCAACCCCGGCAGTCCCCCACCGACCATGCCCTAAGCCAACGTGGAGGAGGTAAATAGCAGGATGTGCACCACAGGAGCCAGGGTGAAGAGCTAACGAATAGGCTCATGGCTCTTAACCCTTAGGTTACTCCCGCTTGTAACAGAGTCAATTCCACATTGCGAGGAATCGAACCTTGCACACTACCGCGCTGAGCCCTATCCGCCCTCCCCTTTGCCACTGACTTTTGATATGGATTTGGTTATACAAACATTAATATTTTTTAGGAGTGATGATGTATTTATCACGTATTATTTGGATGTTACTAATTAAAAAAATAAATCAAACTGAGAAATATCATAAAAGAATATTCTTTGGTTATAAAAATATCAATTCATATTTCTAAAATAAATAAGAAGGAAGAATGATGATTTATAAGAGTAATATTTTATGAGAAGAAAGAATTTATTGGATTAATATGTAATATCTCGATACATTTTTATCTAATTTTATACGGTTCTTATTAGTAATACATAAAAAATAATAAATAAGTTATTAATTATTAGAGAAACATCTTAACTTTAACCCTCTGTGCAAATATTCATTCGAAATTTTCGAATAAAATTTTTTATTTGGATAGAGCATTATTTTAACATCAATCAAGATTTCTTTTTTATTTATTTGATTTTTGACTTAAGAAATTGGTAACATCCTTCTTGGCTAGTGTAGAAATGAATAAGAAGAATATAACAAGCATTAATTATTCCTCTCACTTTTATCTTTATTTTTCATCCCAATTTTGAACCATAAACTTTCTTTTTGTAATTTGGACCATAAACTTTCTTTTTTACATCGACGGGTAGAAAAAATAAAGAAAAACATAAGCAAAGTAGAAAAGACAATGCAAGAATTGTTCGGTGGTGAGGGACGCCGCATCTGTCATCCTCTAACAATTCGGGAAGCACAGTAGAGGCTTCGGTATACCATTGAAATCGATGATCATGAGATTGAGCCATAACAATCATTCTGTCAGCTGAAATATTCACCCCATGATAAATTTGTAGAACCTCAATTCTCCAATCGCTAATCATTAGCGCATGAATTCTGCTTGTCGAATCCCTATGCGGCCAACTCATCATCACCCATCACAATTTAGACCATAAACTTTTACTAAAGGAATTTTTTCCACTTTTTCCTCACCTTTCTTCCTCGCATTTACCCTCCTATCAAATCAATACAAATAAATATACCCTTTAATTGTTTTGCTCATTTTTTATCCCTCATACTTTTCCTCCGACCAAACACAACATTAATTAACGTCCATCCTTATTAGGGCGTAAGTCGGAATAATGAGTAGAGTGAAAGGGTCATATGAGACAAATTAGGTTCGAGAGACAACATAATTGGCTAACTAATTGCTGGCTAGCTAGGGTTCCTGCGATCATTCACACACAATTACAATTACAGAGACTCACTCTCCCTCTCCGGCTAAGCACCGTCGGTAAGCCTCCCGCCACCCCTTCTCTCTCTCCGTCCCTTGTTTATTGTTTATTGTGAGTGTGTGTATCACCTGCTATCATTATAATTCATGTACACTTGTACTCCTTCCGTCACCAAAAAATTATTTCCATTGTACATTTCATATATTTTTAATGATGTAATTTTACAAGTGTTTACTATTTTTAAATTACGCTAAAATACTAGAATTTTCAGAAATGAGAAGATTATGTTTGGAAAAACGAAAGAGGAAAGTAAGAAGAGTTTATTTGAAAGGGAGGGAGTCTAGCAGTATGTGCTTTTGTGTGTGGGTATATAATGTATATTTTTTTTAAAATTCAAAATACAAGAAACTTAGAACATTATAAGTTCCTCAATTGATACATTTACCATGATCAATCATATTTATTTTATATTATTTGGTAAGTATTTTTATTTTTGTTAAGGTGTTGTTTGTTTATTTTAAGTGTTGAATGCTAAAGTTTAAAAACAAGTTTGAATGTGTTTGGAGAATTAAGAAGTAGCATCTAAAAGCTGAAAACTGAATCAATAAAACTGTTTGATTACTGAACTGAATGAATTGTCTGAATATTGTCTATTGTCTATTTTAACCCTCTTATAGAGATTGTTTGTTGTTTATAATTGCTGAAAGTAATAATAATATATTTTTATTATGAATTTATTATTTATAAAATAAAAAAAGTATAATACATTTATTATGTATAT
Source organism: Lobelia cardinalis (assembly GCA_028566635.1). Lineage (NCBI taxonomy): Eukaryota > Viridiplantae > Streptophyta > Magnoliopsida > Asterales > Campanulaceae > Lobelia > Lobelia cardinalis. Next base: position 4,290 of record JAOWAN010062064.1, read on the forward strand.
TAAATTTATTTTCAATATTTACTTTATTATTTTTATATAGCTACTGAATTACGTAATACCTTTGTCCTTAATTTTAATCTAATTTAGTATTGATATTATTATTTCATATATATTTATTATGTTTTAGAATCTAAAAATTATTTCTTTTTATGATCACCAAGTAAATTACTAATCATATTTAAATGAGGCATACTGTTACATACATTTTATTGATACATTTCATATTTTTATCTAATTTTTAAAAATAAATTACAAAAAAAGTTCTAGAATAGAAAAAAAAATTATAAGAACAAGTTTTTGAATAAAAAGAAAAATTATAAGAACAAATTAGTAGAATAAAAAAGTAATTTTAGTTGGTACATATAAAACACAAATATAATCCCATTTTATTTTAATTTTATGCATAACAACTCAAAATTGTTATGTATAAAAGTGACGTATAATTTAAAATATTCCTTTAAAAAATCAAATTTTTTTAAAAATTAATTTAAAATTTTATTAAATTAAATGTACAAAGAAAAAAAATAACAATAATAAATTTAAATAATTTTTAAAAGGATAAAATTATTCAAAAGATGTTTCAGATGTAGATCTTAACTAATCAGCTTTAGTTTTAAGACTAATTGGTAAGTCATTTTAAGTTGCTTTCAGTTCTGAAAGAGAAATTATCAAATTGTCTAATTTGTAAGTTGCCTAATTAAATTACACAAAACTCCGTTTCAGATGTTTATTAAGCTCAAACTAACAACACCTAAGTGTATACATAAGCACCGACTTGAAAAAGGGAAAGTGCATTCCTCTAAACATAAATTAGCAAGAAGAAAGAAGGGATTGAGAAACAATTATATATGAGAATTTTGTATGTTGTTAAAGTATGTAATAGATCTTATAACCATAATAAAGTCTTTATTTTTTATACTTAATAATTATCAATATTATATTTATGGATGGTGCTTAATTAGAATCTCTTTGTTTGGTAACTCGAATATAGGTCTGTCAATTTGTTACCCATTAATTCATTCTAACTTGTTTTAACTTGCTAAACAGTTTAACCCATTTCAACCCATTTGATTATAAAATTATGTATTAGAATATGTAAATAATATTTTTTGTGTGCGAAAGAGTATTTAAATTTTAATTCAATTTTTTCTTAACCCATTTATTACACAATTGAGTTGATCGGTTAATTAAATGAGTTATAATAGGTTGAACCCATTACAACCTGTTATTTATTATAACTGATCTCATTACAACTCATTTAACCCAAATTGACAGGCTTACCCGAATGTCATGATTTAATTGCTTAGTATTCAAAAATCTGTGATTCATTCGAAATTATTTCGTTTTGCTATAAGATTGTGAATTAAATTAATTAATTAATTGAAAACAGCACGAATAATGTTACTATGTTCAGCAGGGGGATAAAATGTTAACAACAACCGAATGGACAAAGTTCACTGGGCTACAAGCCCGAACTAAGAACATTTAACAAAGTCCAATCCCACCTTTTCTTACCCTCCCCTCTCATTCTCTCCCATTCATTTCATTAAGAACTCGAGAGCGGACCCATAGGCTGCATCTCTAATGCCCTTCTTCTCAAACTACAATTAATTACTATAGGTGCAGAAATTTTAGGGCCCAAATTCACTGTAAATTGAAAGTTTGTCCAATAGGGTTCAGTGCGTTGAGCTGCTAGCAGAAATGAAGCAAGTTGGCTCCTAGGAGGCGACACTCAATAATGTATGATTACTAGAAATTTGGTAGCAACATTATGTAAAATAGTGACACCAACATCCATACCCATACACACACCCATACCCACATCCGTACCCTTACCCATACTCATTATTGAGATAATATCCCACATTGGGAATAAACTAGCCGCATAAAGACTTAATAAAGATCATGGGCTACTTCTCTCATTGCCAATTGGTTTTGAGATGGATCCCCAGACTTTAACATTGTATCAGAGCAGGCTCTACACGTGCAAGCCCAACGGCTCACGATGTCCAGACTCAGCGCCACCCGAGCAGACCAAAGAGAGTCCGCGTAGTAAGCCGCAAGCCCGGCTACACGCGAGGGGGCGTATTGAGATAATATCCCACATTGGAAATAAACTAGTCGCGTAAAGACTTAATAAAGATCCTGGGCTACTTCTCTCATTGCCAATTGGTTTTGAGATGGAACCCCAGACTTTAACACTCATAACCATATCCATACACATGTGTAAAGTATTAGATTCGGGTACTTTGACAAAAAATGAAGGATTCATGTACGATAGCTCTGAAGCTATGACATCCTCTTATCTGGCTGGGAAAAGACTATTGAACTGGATGCTGACCAATCTTGATTATGTACAACAATGCATCTAAGCTTGGATACTGTAGACACTAATGTTAACTCATTGTATTATTGAATAATAGAGACTACACGGAATATAAATAGAGTACAAATGGGCTTGTAGCCATAGGCCTAACATATAGTCTATTATCCCCCCGTAAGCTGATCCACGCAGGAGACAAGGGGCAGCTTGGAGAGCAAATAAGAAAAGGTAGCAGCACTGAGTGGCTTGGTGAATAAATCAGCAGGTTGGTCCACTGTAGAAATTTGATGCAGTGTAAGATTACCATCGACAACTTTAAAGTGACAGTCTGTATCCACATGCTTCATACGATTGTGCAAAACTGGATTGCAAGCGACACATAAGGCTGATTCATTGTCACAGTAGAGGACTGGTGGCGGATGAGGCATAGCCAAGGCCTGCATTAAATGCATTATCCAAAGAAGTTATGAGATAGCAGCAGCCATGGCACGATACTCAGCTTCGGTTGAGGAGCGGGACACACATGGTTGCTTCTTTGTAGACCAAGACAGTAGATTAGTACCCAAGAATATAAGAAAATTGGAAGTAGAACGATGATCATTCTTGTCGTTAGCCCAGTCCGAATCTAAAAATACACGGAGCTGAAAGTCACCTTTAGAAAAGACAAGTCCCAGATCCATAGTCCCTTTGATATAGCGTAGAATGCGCTTTAAGGCATGAAAATCAGTCTTAGTAGGATGATGCATAGTTTGTGAGATTTTGCTGACCGCAAACTGAATATCGGGACAAGTAACAGACAAATATTGGAGACCCCCAACTATACTACGAAAATGACTTGGATCAGAGTAAGGACTGTCAAAGCCAGTGGAAGAGGCACTTTCATGGGTGTAGGGGAAGGATTGCAGACGAAAATGCCAGCACGAGCTAGGAGATCGCGGGCGTACTTGGATTGATGGAGGATAAATCGAGAAAAGGAGGACATAACTTGAATCCCCAAGAAATAATGTAAAGGACCGAGATCTTTCATTTTGAATGTGTGATGCATAACAGTGATGATGGATTCTAGGAGAGTGGAAGAATTGCTAGTGATGAAAATATCATCAACATAGACAAGGACAATGACAATACCATCGGACGAGTTGGAGATGAAAAGACTAGGGTATTGAGGACAAATAGTGAATCCATGAGTAAGAAGAAATGATGATAGACGATGATACTAAGCGTGTGGAGCCTGCTTGAGACCGTATAGGGACTTTTTGAGCTTACAGACATGATGTGGGTAAGATTGATCAATGAACCCCGGAGGTTGAGACATGTAAATGTCTTTTGAGAGATGACCATGGAGAAAGGCATTGGAAACATCGAGTTGTCGGATAGGCCAGGAATGGTGAAGGGCTAAGGTTAGAACGAGGCGAATGGTCTGCTGTTTGACGACAGGACTAAAGGTTTCTGAATAATCAATGTCATATTCCTGATGATCACTGTTGGCTACTAAACGGGCCTTATAACGGGAGATGGAGCTATCAACATTTTCTTTGATACGGAAGACCCATTTGCAACTAATAGGCGATCGATCGGGAGGAAGTGGAACAAGTTCCCAAGTATTCTGGTCAGTAAGAGCCTGGAATTCTTCTTGCATGGCAAGACACCAAAATTTATTTGTGGATGCTTCTTTATAAGTGGTTGGCTCGATGTGAGGGGGTGAGTCAAAAGGAATTGTCGCTGCATAAGTTTTTGGTTTGAAGATACCGGCTTTAGAACGAGTAGTCATAGGATGGCTAGGGGTAGGCGGTTGATTTTGGCTTCGGACCTGTATAGCCGGTTCCATTTACTGGATAACGGGTGTGGGAATAGCTGGGGAATGAGGCTCGAATGGTGTTTGCTGGACTTGTTTGTCCGATTGGATGGGTATAGGAGATGGTCCCCGGAGATTAGCTCGACTCGAAAAAATTGGAATCAGACCCATCGAATTTGAATGGGCTGTTGAACAAGCCGAGGTTGGCGATGAATTAGTAAATGGGAATTTTGACTCAACAAAGCGAACATGGCGAGACACATAGATTTTCTGTGAGATGGGGTCGAGACAACGATATCCCTTTGATGTAGGATGGTAACCAATGAAGATACAAGGTTTTGATCGAGGCTGAAGTTTGTGATCAACGTGTGGATAGAGCCAGGGATAGGCAAGGCAGCCAAAGGGCCGCAAATGAGCATAGGAAGGTGGTTTCTGATGTAGAGCTTCATAGGGACTGATGTGGTTAAGGATTTTGGTAGGCATGAGATTGATGAGATAATTTGTGGTGGCTAAGGCTTCAACCCAGTAGGTAGTTGGTAAGTGGGAGTCATGTAGTAAGGTGAGGATGGTTTCAACAAGATGGCGATGTTTGCGCTCAGCAACTCCATTTTGTTCGGGAGTATAGGGGCACGAAGTATGATGAATAGCTCCAAGTGAAAGTAAGAATAAGGTGAACAGGTGATTAAGGAACTCTTTGCCATTGTCACTACGTAGCACTTTAATGCGAGAATTAAATTGGGTTTGACCCATCTTTTCAAAGTGAACAAAAGAGGCGAAGGCTTCCGATTTTCGTTTCATTGGATAGAACCATGTAAATCTTGTGCAGTCATCAATGAAAAAAAATATAATAGCGAAAGCCAGAAAAAGATGGGATGGAGGAAGGACCCCATACATCGGAATGCACTAAATCAAATGGTAGAGTAGATTTATTATTAGAATCCGAAAATGCTAGTTTATGGGATTTTGCTACAGAACAAGACTCACAATGAAAATTTTTAAGAGATATATTGGTTCCTATTCTAGACAAAATATTCTTGAGAACTAGTTATGCTGGGTGTCCGAGATGACGATGCCAATCAGATGAAGTGACAGTGGCGGAAAGAGCAGTGCAGACTGGAGCTGGGGAAGGGGGAGGAGCAGGAGCAGGTCGACAAAGATCAGTTGAAGCAGGAAGAGTGTAGAGACCGTTATCACAAGGGCCCGTGTACATCACTCGATTGGTTAGGTTGTCCACTATCTGAAAATAGTCAGGATTAAAAATGAGAGTGCAATTGTTTTCTTTGGTAAACAGACATACAGAGATAAGATGTGCATGCATATTAGGAACATGGAGCAGATTTCCCAAAGAAAAGGAACCAGCAGAATTATGTACAGTACCAATACCAGTCCGTGAAATAGAAAGAGTATGACCATTATCTACTGTGACTGAATCATTACCAGTATATGTGGTGGGATTTTGGATCCGAGATAATTCTGAGGTAACATGTGCATTTGCACCAGTGTCAAGATGCCAATTATCCGAATGAGATTGGCGGACAGATGTGTAATAAGTCGTAGGCTGAGACGTCGACGGAGCAGTAGTGGAGACCTGATCATCAAACCTATACTTCCATGCACCATGTCCCGTTTTTCCACAAATCTGACAGACAAGAGGCGGGCGAATTGAAATTGGTGTTGCGATCATACGGTTGAGCAGGATTATTGAAACCTGGTCCACTGCGACCACCACGAGTAGACTGAAATTGATCGCGACCTTGTCCACGATTTGCAAACAGAATTTGGTATGTGTCAGGCAGGCGGGTACCTGAGACAACAAAGTTTTGCTCAAGCAGTAAATCCAGCTCCTCTGAGAGCAACATAGACGACGGGATAGCGAGGGAAGGAGGCTCTGATCATGTCCATATGGACGGCTTGAATGAGTTGTAATCAGCAGGTATGCCGCGTAGTACGGCCTGAATAATATCCCTGTCAGCGGCCGTCTCTCCAGCAAGCTCAAGGTCTGTAACGATGGATTGCGTTTCATCCAGGAACTTTTGAATTGAATTCGAACCTTTGCGAATAGAAAAGAGGTGCTCTTTGAGGTGGAAGAGCCGAGATTCAGATGCACTCTTGTAGCGGACGGCGAGCGCTGCCTAGATTGTCGCGAATGTGTGTAAGTGCCGAATATGCTTTTGAACGGGTTGGCGTGATGATAGCAAGCAAGCAAGCCCGGATCTGTGAGTCGATGATGGACCAGCGTTCATGCTCTGGGTTGGGTTGAGAGCTAGAGGATTGATCCTGATTGCTAACAGAGATGGTGGATGTGGGCGACGGGAACGAGCCATCCAGGTAAGGTAATAGTCGATTGGCGGCAATGGCGGAGGAGATATTGGCCTGCCAAGATAAAAAGTTTGTATCATCCAATTTTTCAAGTATTAGAGAATGGAGATATCGAAGTAATAGTTTGAGACCAAAAGGAAGGTTAGAGAGACTATCATCAGAAATTTCAGACGGGAACGACATGGGCGGAAGAATTCTGCAGTAGCGGCTGTGTTTTGGTAGGGTTCCACCGTGAGGAAGAAGAAAAACGGTTAGGGTTTTTCTCTTTTTTTTTTTTTTTGCTCAAATAACCATGTAGAAACTAATTTTAACTCATTGTATTATTGAATAATAGAGACTACATGGAATATAAATAGAGTACAAATGGACTTGTAGTCATGGACCTAATATATAGTCTATTAGCCCCCATGGTTTCAATTAATTATGATTTCTTGTTCTTGGTTTTGCCCTCATGGATACAATTTTTCTTAGCAATAGAGTTCACAAATTTTGTCATATTTCGTATACTGTGATAATGGCCAGTAGATTGAATTCCCTCCTTTTCCAATATATATTTTTTTTTTAATCATGATCGGAGTGGTAACCAAGTCGTTTGAAATGCAACCACGTCATGAGGTGTCATAGATATACATTAAGGAAACTACAGCTGATATTGTTTTTATGTCGGATCCACATCCACGAGGATATTCTCAAGATTCTGGGTAAACAGAAGTCTTGATCAGAATCAATAACCCACACCAGTACCGAGCGAACAGGACTAAGCCGGAAAAAAGTTCAAAGAATGGCTCAAATCGGTATATGGCCCGACACCTCATATGGTAAAGAACAGAGGTATGTTGATTAGGACCATTTTTCTGGACTGAATCGGACAAATGATCACCCCCTAAGTGTGGTTGATCAGGTAGATGATCATGAATGTTAGATGATGTGCATTCATTGGATATATAGAAATGAGTTATAAAAAATCAGGCAATTTTCGAAAGGGTGGGTCAGGAAGTTAGATATTTCTCTTCAAATGTGAAAATTGGTGGGGATGTGAAAATCTCTGCATGTGCCATTGTGCCCTTACCCACCATATATTAATGTGGGTCTCTCACTCTCCAAAATGTTCGTTACATGAATTATATATATTTTGGTGGATCGTTCTGTTCGCGCTATACAAATAGTTATTTTAATACTACTTTGTTCGATTTTTATTTTTTAATGTAAGAGCTTTATGTCGTTTATGAGATACTTAAAAGGAAACGAAGGAAGTATTATGTTATTAAACTTTATTGCAAAATCTGATTGACAATGGAGTGGTTCGAGATCCTTATTACTATACTTCCTAGTTCTCATTAGGGGTGCAATGGTTCGGTTTGGTTCGATTTGTGGTATAAACCGCAAGTCGAACCGTACCCTATCGGTTTGGAGAATTTCAAACCTAAATCGAACCGTCAAACTAAAAAA
>JAOWAN010062075.1:0-12174 GCA_028566635.1 Lobelia cardinalis
TCGGAAATATTTTGGATCGGATTTCGGAATTTCCAAAATTTTTAAAACTAATTCCAATTCCAATCCAAAAAATTTCGAAAAAATCGGAAATCGGATAAAAGAAATTTGATTCCAAAATTGAAAACTCTCGGATCGGAATCGGCTAAAATCGGAATTTTTCGTTCCAATTTCCACCCCTAGCCTCACAGTTACCAACATCTCATGCGTTTCCAATATTTTGAAATCCAACGGACAATCAGAGTATGTAAAAAGCAAAGAATGTGAAAACCAGAATACCTGTTCTGAAGATGAAGATGATAGCTGATGCTGTGATGAGCCATCACTGTGAAAATAAAAAACATTGTTTTAGATTACACTCAACGATTTTTGAGTTCCATAACTGAAAATACATAAATTGTCTTAACATGATAATAATAGTCCAAAGCAAAAGGCTTAACCTAGGATTGTTTCCTATTATTATTCAGTATTACACACTCCAGCTTTAGCATACCTGATAAACACAAGGTTCTTCTGCAGCATGTGCCCAAGGTCATGATGCAAAAGAGAAATCAAAGAAAGGCTTATGTATTCTAAGGTTTCGGCTCAGTGTGAGTCTGCACTGTTGAGTCAACATTCAGACACCAGTTCCTTCCCCCCCCCCCCATCCGCTCCCTGCTAATATCGACCATGTATTTGTACCACCTCCGCCCTCTCCACCGTCCCCATCACCAGCACCAACCAACAAAAGATGTACCACTCATACCCATCCACCTACCCACACACAGGGAGGGAGGGGGGGATATATATATATATATATATATATATATAGATATAGAGAGAGAGAGAGAGAGAGAGAGAGAGAGAGAGAATTGTGACATCGGATACATGCAACATTTTGGCGAGGACTGTTAATGACTCTGGACTTCACCAACAAGTCCTTTCCAGGAAGAAGTGGGTTTTAGTGAGAAAATGGAAGCAACACGAAATGCTAATCACAAATAAACGTAATCCACTGGCCACCAAACAACAACAAAGGGGAAGGGGAAAAAAAAAACAGAGTTGTGGGACAGAAGAAGGCAATTTACCTCCGTGGGGCAGTGCCCTTGTACATGTGAACTGGTAATGATATTCTCTCTTCTTCACTAAACAAAAGATTTCGAAGTGCCATAATCTGTAGCAACACAAACAGAGTCCTTCACTAGTTACTTGTCACTAGTCAGCACCTTCGAGACCCCACTACAAGAAGTAAGGCCACAATATTCCTATACCAAATTCGCAATATGAATGTAGCCAAGTTTGACCATTTAATCTCTGGCATCATGTGCAAATGACACAGCACAATTAAGCATACACAGATCGTCAAATTCTTTGTCAAGAAGAGCAAGCTGGAGTTTTACGCCGAGTAATCTCCCTCTTGAAGTAAAAGCCATCGATGGTGGCATGTGCTGACATTCAGTGTGGCCAAGCAAGCCACTTGCAGCTGCAGCATGAGCCCTCGCCTGAGCCTGGAAATGATGGCATGTGGCATATATCCTAAGGGTTGTGGCAACCAAAATAATGCCCAGTACTAGCCATACCTATATGCAAAATAATATGGTAGTAAGTCAGTTCTGTCCCTATGTTGTTAGTTGTCACCTGAGCTTCCAAATCCATAAAAATTTTGAACATAATAAATGAACAGAAATTACCAGATAGTTTGGTGAAAGTTAGTGAGAATTTAACATTGTAAAGAGCAAAAGAACTACCAGAGGATGATATTACAGTCATAATATATGTGACGATATCTTCAAATATATTAAGCAAAAAATAGAGCAAGAGAAACATAATTGATGCAAGAAAAGCCAGTGAATTGCTATTGATCGGACGAGATGCATGTTCGTGCTAACAGAGGCAAGAAGAAATAAATCGTTGGAAGTGTATGCTTTGCAACAACCAACTTTAAAGAATAATTGGAAAACAATTTGCAAAGGATCAAAACAAGGATGAGAGCGGACAAAAGAACGGCGTTCATGAATGATTCCTGGTAATCCACTTTCAATATCATGTCTAGTCCTATACAGCAAGACTCATTGTTACAGGACTTTTAAAGACCCTATTATCTGAGAGTAGAAGATGCAAAAGGTGTTTAAAAAAATCAGTGTAAGTCTTATAAATATCAAAAGGAGAAGAACGAGTACTGAACCACATAAATGTCACAACCCAAAAGTATCAGTTCATGCAATACAAAATTTCAACTAAGCTAGTGTTAGGACCTCATTACTTTAAGATTTTGATGATAAGTAGGCATAACGCATAGTCAAATAAGTGATTAATCATTTATTTAAACCATACAAGTGAAGCCCTGCAAAATCATAAGATCTCATAGAGATAAATGATAACTTGTGCTTATCATCCATCTACTGAAAATTTGGTCTTCAAGCATAGAAAACCAGAAATCTATCCTCCCACAAGTTCAAGACATTACATGAAGAAATTCAAGCCAATTAGAAAAGATGCTCAAGCAGAATCAAGACCTGGAACAGGGAAGGATGATAAGTTCTCAGAATGCAGTAACCTTATCATCCATCTCTCAAAAGGTTGCTCTGAAGAAATTCAAGCCAATTAGAAAAGATGCTCAAGCAGAATCAAGACCTGGAACAGGCATGGATGATAAGTTCTCAGAATGCAGTAACCTTATCATCCATCTCTCAAAAGGATTCAAGCAACCAAGAAAAACATGGAAATAACGTACATATTTGTAATGAAATGCAACATGGTCTTTAATCATGTTTCCATTTCATTCCATTGACTTTTTGAAAGATCACAAATAGATGGAAGATAAGTTCTCAGTTTTAGGAAACTTATCATCCATCTCCCAAAAAGAAAAGTGGTCAAACAAACTTTCTAATTCAAGCCTCTATATCCTTCATATGATGAAACATAAACATTAATCAAGTTTCCTGTTCATTTCATTCACAAATAGAATGCAGTCCACTTCCACTAGATGGATGATAAGTTCTCAGTTTCAGGAACCTTATCATCCATCTCCCAAAAAGACACAAGTGGTCAAACAAAACTCCTTATTCAAACTTCTACATTCTTCATATGATGAAACATGAACATTTTCATCGTGTTTCCAGTCCATCCCATTCACATTTAGAATGCTCTCCAATAGATGGATGATAAGTTCTCAGTTTTCAGGAACTTTATCATCCATCTCATGAAAAGCTTCCTTTGGCCAAGAAAACTACGTAAATAAGTTTACATAACATCCATGTAATGAAACATGATCATCTATCATGATTCCAGGCGAAGCTATACACATTTAGAGTAGTGACCTATCAATGGATGATAAGTTATCAGATTTCAGGAACCTTATCATCCATCTCATGGAATGATATCTTTAGCAAATAAAATTATGTTATCAAGCCTGATCATTCTTCATGTGTTGAAATATACTCCCTGCGTTCCACAATAGTGGACCTTTTAGAAGTTTTAAATTGTTCCAAAATAGTTGTCCTTTTAGAAATTTATGCTCTATTTTTCCAAAATTGCCCTTTACTCTCATACCATAAATGAAGGAAGAATTTGAAAAGATTTTTAACTTTAGAGCATTAATTGAAGGGCAAAAGTGGAATAATAGAAGATACTTAACCAAATCTTGGTTTTTGTGCTCTATCCTAAAAGATCCACTATTGTGGAACGGAGGGAGTAATCATTCACCATGATCTGTCAACATCCGACATCCATTTAGAGTCACTCATAGTAGCTTGATGGACAATAAGTTATCAGTTTACACAGAAACTTTATCATCCATCTCATTGAAAAGCATCATTTAACAAGAAATTGATGCCAACAAGTGTATATGACTCTAATTAGGTAAATTACTGTCATCTATCAAGTTTTAAGACCAAACTCTTGCATTATTCTTGCCTCATAATGTAGATGATAAGTTTTCAATTCCTAATTTCCTATCATCCATCTCCCTGTTCTTGAGTTGATAAACTCTCATTGAGTATAATTAGAGTTATATATAAGGTATTACATCATTCTAATCACCTAAAGGTACAATTACTTAAGTTGGATGATATGTACACAGTTTCTGGACTCTTATCATGTGCCTTAAATTCAAAAGGAACTCAAGCAAGATGGGAATAATGTTATCAAACCTTATTATAAGTTGTATGTATCAATACTTGTTCATGTTTCAATTGGATGATAAGGTTTCTGCCTCAAAGAAGAATTGTGCAGAAACTAGACCTTATCATCCATCCATCTGCAGTTCTAAGAACATCTGAGAAAATGCAAAGTCTGGAGAATGGAATGCCACGTATGCAAGAGAAGAGAATATTCTAAAAGAATCTCATTGATCTACAGTCAAAAGAGAATCCAGTTGGAGCAGTCAATGATGATTGCTTTTGTCAAAAAGCAAAAAAAGGAAATTTTTGACCCAACAGCTATATTTGAAGCTCTATAAATACCAGTTTTGTTCAGGGCCTCAGATAAGTTTGAGAATTAACAAATACAGCTCAAGTGATACCCTCTCTTTGCAGCAAGAATTCTTCCACTTCAAGATCTTTCAAAGTTATACTAGAAGACTTGAAGGTTAAGCCTCCTACATTCAAGAATAGCTCAATTTTAGTTAGAATAGATTGGCTTCTCCTCATCTTACTTGGAAGCAATTGCTTAACACTTTAGTGATTTTTACTTTCTTTCTATTGATTATTGTAAGAAAATGGACAGTTATGGTTACCAACTTGAACTGGAAACTATGGGAATTTCTGTTGTAGTAATCTTTGTATATGAGATACAAGATTTAGTGAATTTAAGCCTTGTGTGTCAAATGACATTAAGGGGTAGAAGTAGAAGTGATTACTTAGAACCACCTAAAAACATCATGTGTCAATTTCTCTAAACTCTTCTCTCAATTTACAATTACTGTCATTCTTTATAACTGCTGTGAATGCTTGCAATTACTTAAAATACTTATTTAAGTTTCTCTATATAAAATTGGCATCATCAACTATAATTAAGCTAGTACTTTCATAATCTTTCGCTGCACTCTTAATTTAGTTTAAAAATTATAGTTACTTCTCATTCAAGTCTTTGTGTTAACAAGAAGAGTAATCTCCCAAAAGGGGACGTTTCAGATAGTATTTCTCCACCAGAGTTTCACCTATGCTAATAGGTTGGTAGCCTATACTCATTATTACAAGAAACTTCTCCCAGTCAGGCTTTAGATTACCTTATAACTAGCAGAGCGTAAATCATAGATTCGTATCATCATTTAGCCTTCAAATCAAAAATATTGGAAGCTGACCAAGGGTACATGCAAGAGCTTTGACACATCTGTGCTTGTTCAATTGGTAAACTGAAACCAGTACCAAGGAAGCGAGAAACAAAAGGACACTAGTCCAACTCTGATATTATTCCCAACTTAGGGTGCAGATTCAACATTTGCATCTGCATTATATGTTTGGATGTGTGAATTGTGATGACCTGATTAAGATGCTTCGGAATTTAGGGATTAAGGAAGGGGGGGGGGTTAGGGCTTGGGAACTTGGTTCTCAAAATATATCCTTGATTGGAAAGTGGTTATAGTGTTTTCCGTTGGAGCCTGATTCTCTCTAGCATTAGAGTTATTCGGAGAAAGTTTTATGTTAACCAAAATGGGTGAGATACATCTATGAATCTTTCTACCCCGTATGCTAATCCCTGGAAGTTTATTTCTAGCTGCTTTCATCTCTTCCATCCTCATGTTCGTTATGAGGTTGGGCTTGGGGATCGAGTTCAGTTTTGGGAGGATCATTGGATAGAAAACTTTCCTCTTAAGTTCTCTTTTAGTCGTTTGTTTCAGCTTTCCAGTATTCATAATCCCCTATTACTGCTTTTCCTGCTGGGGAAGAGGGTCAGGTTCATTGGAATTTTCATTTTGTGAGGAATCTGCACATTTGTTACATCAATTGTCTTCATTTCGTCTTTCGAATTTTCAACCCGATCGTCAAATTTGGCTTCTTGTAACAATTTGGATCTTTTTCTGTTCAATCTTTTACCAAAATTCTTCGGTCACAGTTACAACATGATTTTTCTGTATATAATTTCATTTGGAAGTCCAAGGTTCCGTTCAAGTACAAAGTCTTTACTTGGTCAGTGGGTTGAATACTAATAATCAGCGGCAAAGGCGACATCTAAAGACATATAAAATAGCCACGACTGTTCATGAGCATTTATTTTTGCATTACCCTATGGCTTGGAGTTTTTGGTGCAGACTGTTTGGGGTGCAAGGTGAGATTTGCATAATGTCATGATGTGGTGGAGGATTTTTGTATGATTGGACAATTGGGCTTTGGTCGATCGAGTTATGCTTCTTTGTTGTGGGGATGTGTTGTATTTAGCCTTTTGTGGAACGTTTGGAATGAGAGGAATTCTCGAATTTTCAGAAATCGAGAATTAGCGTTCACGCTTCTGTTTGGCTAGGGGTTTTGGAGCTTTCCAAGGCTTGCCTTTAAGATATTTATCTAGAGATTGGAGAGCTGCTATCCAATAATTGTCTTTTTTTTCTTTTTGGTCCTTTTATGTTTTGATGATGGTTTTGACGAACTTCTTGTCCACCTTCCTTGTAATCTCTTTCTCTATCAACGATATTCTTCTTTTATAAATAAAAAAAAACGTTCTTTGAAATTTAGAATAACATAAATATATATATGTGTGTGTGTATAACCAAGTAATATTCCGTTGTCTAAAAATGATTGTCTACTATTAGTTTTTCATGAGTTTCAGAAAGCTGAAACATCCGCGTGATTAGGGGCATATGTTCTTAACCACCCAAGGTGGTACCATCACAGCATTTTTAGTGGACAATAAAACATGATGGGTCGCAAAGGTGAAATCAGTGATTTCATAAGAAAAACGCAAACTCGTTTTATGAAAAAGTACTTTTGAAAACAAAAAGACACTCAATTTGGAACAGGTGGAGTAGTAGCCAACCCTACGTGAAGGCACCAATAGACGAAAGAAGAATCACAAGCAAGTAGTTGGGGAAAATACCATCGTAGTTCAAAACTCAAAGCATAAACAGCATAAATGGTGGATAATAAAATAGCCACCCTCAAATCTATAAAGTGCATCGTATATGACACTGAACAAATCTGATTTCAAAAATCTTGTTGACCAAGGAACATTTTCCTCAATAGTTGCCAACTAACTTGCAAATCAGTCGAGTATTAATAGTATCCATATGTGATGACCTTGCATTGGACCTAACTGAATGACCGAAAAAGATTCAGGCCAACCTCAACTGATGGGAGTAAGGCTAAGTTGAGTTGAGTTACATATGTTTTCAAAGGACATAATTGGACGTAGGTTGTGTAAGACATTCATGTGGGAGGGGACGTAGCTCATAATACACAATGTTTTCCCCTAATATTAATTTGGACACACGAATAACAGTTACACTAAATAAATATACAAAATAATTGATTTGATGTAGTCCACTCACAGTTGTTGAAGGCGAAAAGTGCAGCAAAGCATGTAGACTTGCTGGAGCCTTAGGCGCGAGGTCCAAGGTGAGGTGCGGGCTCATGCAGGTGAAAGGCAAGCTTCATGTAGGTAAGGCGCATAGTAAAGGAAAATGAAAATTCATTCATAATACATTTGTTAGCTAGGAAACCACAATTCATTTTTAAATTATTAGAACAAGAAATATGAAGACATGGCAACATTAGCAATATAACTATGTACCAAAGGATTGTAGAATGAAAATCCAAGTAACTTAGCTAATTACCTTCCTGTTTGCATAGATATCCAAGAAAAACAAGAATCCTAGCTTAAATCAACATGCTCATCAATGTTTTGGAAACTAAATTTAGAGTAGAACGTAAGCCCAATAAAAAGTTCATCCAAATCCTAATTATTATCCCACAACATGTCCTCAACAGCACCAGATCAACATCTACAAAAGTGGCCTGCTTCTCACAACTAAATACATTGAAAATAGGTATGCTTTCAAGAGACGCACCTCATTGGACCTTGGACCCTCGTGCCTATGTTCATAAAGTGCACGCCTATTACAATTCAAGGACCTCAAATGAGGCGAGGCCGAAGTGCCCCTCACGTGCCTAGGCGTGCCTATGGATTCACCCCAAATCGGGGTTTGCCCACCAACAAACTAATCAACGATTTTCTAACAATATCATGGAACTATAAGTGCCATAAGTTTCAATTAAGAAACTCATAATGTTCTATCGCCTCACCAAAAAAATGCAAAATTTGATGTGGTTCACCCCAAATAGGGGCTACATCCATCAACAAACCGATCAACGACTTTCAACCAGTATCATGGAACTATAACTGCAATGAGTTTTAATAAAGAAACTCATAAAGTTCTATACATTCACCAATACAATAGAGTATAGACAGTTAAACTCACCAAAATTTGAGGATATACCACAACAATTCTCTCCGAGGAAATATTCTCACATTGAATAGAAAAGGTCCCACAAGTATTTACCCTACCCATAGGCTGAGAGGTACAAAATTCCTAGTAACCCTACTCTCCCAAAGAATACGAAACCCCACTCCCCAAAGGGAGCACCCTCTCGTAGCACAATAAGGCACACATTAAAGTGTTAAGAAAACCTACAGTATATGAATCGAAGAAAACCATAAACAATAAAGAACACAGGAATTTGTTAACCCTGTTTGCAAAGAATTAGCTATGTCTGTGGGGCTGCCAAGCCAGGTATTTTACTAATTTTCTGAACATGACTCTTTATATCGAAACAATGACGAAAACTCTAATACAACTAGGTCATGAAATACGACGGAAAACCCTTCAAACAGTTGGATCCGTGCATAGGAGTCAAGGTGCACAGGACATCAGGTTCTAGAACCTAACGTAAAGAACAATCCTTTGAACATTTGTGTATACACAATTGGCCCAACCATAATCCAAGTATCATTGGAAATTATATATAAATATACAAATAAAAATACATATGCGTGCATCGCCACAATAATGCTTAACCGTATAACCTGCATTTGGGTAAGCAAACTTCTGATCTCCTAACCCAAATTCACCTTAGGATAAGCAAAGTTGTAATCACGTTATAACAAGGAATATGAGCGAATTCCTAGCAGTATAAATGTGCAATGACCAGTCAGATTCTAATTACAAATTTTGGTCTTGCGAACAGTATATCTATTTAATAGAAATAGGTTAAGTTTGAATATCATGGAAGGTGTATGTTTATACTCCCTCTACATCATGCATAGAGTCTCTTTTCGACTTCGGTTGCTCCACTTGATTAAACTTGACTGAAAATGTTAGGAGTCAGAAAGTTGCAACTCGAAGAATATTAAACTGTAGTTCCTAGTGATTAAATGCTATCACTTAAAGGAGGAAAAATGCATATGTCAAATTTGATATAGATGTTGACTTGTGATTATTGAAAGAGGACTCCTTGAGCCTAACAGTGGGAGTAATAAAATGTCCATAATAAAGAAAGTAGACTAGACTGAGTGGAATCTAGGAGGTATACATTTCCCAATACAGTCCTGGAAGTGGAACCATTATTGCATCATTTTTCATAATTAAGAAAGAATAACAGTTTCAGCAGCCAATAGCCATATACAAGAATGCACATTTTGTTCCATAAACGCACAAATTGATGATCAGGCATTGAATTGCATTGCATTGCATGCAACCCATTATCAGTAATTTCCCCACATACACATTCCATCCGAAATCTAAAAGTCAATCAAACCTTACAAAAACCAAATTTCGCATCATAATAATCCAATCTCAAAGAAATAAAAAACCCATGAGGAAAACTGAAGAAGCATGAACCTACAATACACTTTGAACTGGCAAAAAAGAAACCTTTAATCGATTGGAAAAGAAGGATGATGGATAACGTACGGTGACAGATGTGGATGTAGGAACCCGCGAAGGTCAGGACTCACTGGAGGAGTTTCAGTTGCAGGGAACATCGGCTAAATTTTGAGTAATCGGTGGTAAGGTCCTTCGGCCAAATCCTATATAGGGACTCAATAATTACAACGTTGTTCTTGCCCGATTTTGTATAAATATACACGAGATGCCACGAGACCTATCTAGTGTCAGATAACACGAGAGCATCTCGTATCAGATCACACGAGATTAATCTCGTGTAAGCTCATGCTTGAAATTAGGTTTTAAAATTACACATTACCTTCTTTACGGACACAATGGTAGAAGAGGAGGCGGCGACCATGACAGTCGGAGAGAGAGAGCAAGAGAGGAAGAGGGAGCGTTCGGAGAGAGAGAGAGAGAGCGAGATAGAGGAAGAGGGAGAGTTGGATTGTTTAAATAAAATGAAAAAAAAAAAGTATATAAATGGATATTTTGATAATTTAGTTGGTTCCTTAACAATTGTTATAGAAAAGTTAAAAAATGGAATGTTGGATGCGTTTGTCCTGGCTTATTTTGTTATGTTCGGTTTTATTTGTTTAAATTTTAGGATCCCTAGTATATAGGGGTGGAAATCGGAACGGTTCCATCTATTTCGATTAGAAAATTTTTAATTTTGGAATGATTATTTTCTTTTTGATTTTTCAAAATTCCAATTTTTAATTTTTTTCGAATTAATTCGAATTGAAATTGGAATTAGATTTAAAATTATAAGAATTTTCGATTTCCGATCCAAAAAAATTCTGATTTATTTTCGAATAATTTTCAAACATATTCCAATTTAGTTTTTTAAAAATTTAATTTATTTTCGAAAACTTTCCAGTTTATTTGCAAAAAATTTCCAACTCATTTCTAAAAAGAATTCATTTCAAAATTAATTCTTTCTACGTTTTTTTCTTAAAGAATTTATTTTTAAAAGATCATCTTGATTTGAAAGTATTTAATTTGTTGAAGAATGTAAAGGTGAATCGTTGTAAAGGAGTAGCATAGACTGTGTAGTAGCATGTCATAGTGAACAAGGATCACTTGTTTAAAGAAAATATATTTTGGAAATTCGAAATTTTTCGAAAGTTTCAAAATTTTGGATTTATGAATTTTTCGAAAATTTTAAAATTTCGGAATTTCCAAAATATTTTAAAATTTTCCAAAATCTTGATAGTTCCAAAGTTTTCGAAAATCGGAATCAATTTTTGCATTTCGAAATTTTTGAAACAGAAATCGAAAACTGATTTTAATTTTCAAAAATTTTTCGAAAATGCTATTTTCGATCCATTCCGTTCGATTTCCACCCCTACTAGTATATATCCATTGGTATATCAAGCGCTTACGCGCTAGCGGTGCGCATTTTTTCTCAAATATACATAAAAATTATAAATTATTTACATAATATGAATATAAAATAAATATATTTATATCATTATTATATTCATAATTATTTATATTATGTATATTTATAAAATGTACATAATTTATAATTTTTATGTATATTTAAAAAAAATGAGCACTGCTAACAGCCAGCGCTTAGGCACTCAGTATAATTTGTGAGTATATACTAGAATCAGTTTGCCTGGTTGATTTATTAGTTAAAGTTTGAACAATTTTTAAAACAATATTAACTAATATCCCCACTAATTGTAGGAGGTTAGCAATGTTCTCATGTTTATATTTCTAAAATATTCTCATTTTTTATTTTTTAAATATTTATTTAGAGTGGTAAAAATATCAAAATCGTGTGTAAAAGACACTTTTATTCCTCCAAATAAATATTAAAAATTAAAATATTAAAATATTTTGGGAAAGTAAATATGAGAACATTGCTAACCTCCTACAACTAATAGGGATATTAGCTAATCCATTTTAAAAAACGTGTTTACTTAGATTAGTTTTAAAAATAATATTTTTTCTTCTTTACTCATTATTCACATTAACTCACAACTATTATATTTTCTCTTTCTCTTTACATCTTCATTAAATATCACATTAAACTACCATCATCTCTCTTTCTCTCTTTACTAGCCAATGACCCGTGCTTTGCACGGGATATTATGAACTTCTTTAAGTAAAAATTTGAAAATAAAAAGATAATTTTTTCTTGATATTAATATTAATGTTATGTTATATTAAGATGCAAAAGTTACCACAAAAATTTCAAATTAATATTTATAAAAAATGAATTACGAAAAATTTAGCTATCAAAAACATTAATAAAATATTTATCAAGTATACTTTTATGTTAAGCTTTGTAAAACTAACCAATTTCACAAATA
>JAOWAN010062086.1:0-12173 GCA_028566635.1 Lobelia cardinalis
CATAACAAATCACAATGCAATCCCATTATCCCCTAACACCCCCCCCCCTCCCTTTTTGGAGACATAAAGAGATCTTCAAGTAATTGGGACAGATGACGAATTGAGTCAACTTCAATTGGTGGAAATGAAGATTTCATAGATAAGAAGAATTAGAAGTGGATAAGAAATTCACCATTACAACTCTAATGGTGGGCTTCAATAAAGATTTCATAGATAACAAGAAATAAAAGTTGAATAGAAATTAACCATTACAACCATAATGAACAGACATTCCGAAAAGAAACCAAAACAAGAGACAAAGTGATAATTAGATATGCTTTCCTAAAGGGGAACACCTAGAGACAATATGCCTCAAAGTAAAATACTAGGACCTTTTAGTATCACATGGCGTTTACCTTTTGGAATGAATCTTGCCATAAGAGTTTGTCCTGGAGTTTGTGCTATCAGTTGGAATACTTTTCTGCAGGATTCTCCTCAAGAAGGGAAGAATAGTTATTGATTTTTTTTATGTATTTGTTTATGCAGGTGTCGCAACATTTTGCCGCGTAGAATCAGCATTTTTGAGTAATGAAGTGGCTTTGCCAGTTCATGCAGAGGAAGGGTTCACTGGTCTTCTTGAGAACTCTAGAGGATTTGGAAATAAGAAAGATGAACCTCCTGCAGCCATAGAAGGACTAGAGGGGTTGTCCAGAGATGAGCTTCTTGAAGTTGACAATGAGGGACGTTGTATTATAACGGATCATGGCCATTTTGGTGAGGGGCATACTATTAGTTTATATAGTGTGTTGAGTTTTGTATGAGACGATTTAGGTTATAATCTTGTCAAGAACCTTTGGCGTTCGTACTACGTTCAAACAAGGGACAATTTCACAAATGGTCCCTGAACTTTTCGCCATTTAATCGATAATCCCCGATCTTTGAACTTGGCCAATTTTAATACAAGTTCGTAAAATGTGGACATAAATGGTCCCTCCGTTAGTCAATCGTTAATTTTGACCGTTAACCATCACAAGCTTCTCACGTGTCTACTTATTTAGGGACAATTATGGAAAGCTATGAAATAGGAAATAAGGAAAAGAACGGGTGGGTTTCAAGTGATCCCATTTCTAGGTTTCAAGTTACCCACATCCCTCTGATCATAAACAAGAAAACAGTGCCAACCCAAACCAGGAAAACCACGACAAAGATTGAAGAAAGAAATGGTTGTGAAAAGACGGCTAAGAGGCGGGGTCGGGGAGAGGGCCGAGAAAAGAGGCGGCGGTTGTGGGAGAAGATGACGGCTAGGAGGCGGCAATTGGGGCGATGGGCGGAGGGATGGAAGCGTCGGATATGCCGATAAATCAGGAATTTGGGGGAGAGAGGCGTTGGATTTCCTCGGATTTCAATTTTATGGGATTTCGATTTCGATTTTTTGGGATTTCGATTTTCTTTTCTGGGATTTTGATTTTCTGGCGTCGTGTTCAAGTTCTTGGGATTTCGATCTTCTTTGATTGAAAATAAAAGCAATGATGTCTTATAGGATCTCCGATGGAAAATAATAAAGAAATCATTCCAAGTGAAGCCAAATTCCGGATATGGAGGATTCATTAAATATATGGATTTTTTTTTTAGCAAATGTACAGATGTTATGAGTTCACTTGGTGCTTAAAACTGCATCCAAGTGTTGATTTTACTTGGTTGAGCTAGAGCAAGGGGAAAAGGTGTAAACATATGAACATCCTTTGGGTGGAATTTGAAAACTTATAAAACATGATTTTGATTTTCTTTGATTAAAGCCTTAATGTATTTTTGTGTTTTGAGATGGATGATTTTTCATGATAGATGGTGTTTGACAAAAATGGTGGTGGTGGTGATGTTGATGTTTGATGGTTGGTGGTGGTGGTGGACCTGGTGGTTGTATTTAATGAGTGGTGATTGAAGTTAGAGAATAAGAAGATGGGTACTAAATTTCCTTTTTACCCTTGAGCTTACAACTCAATTTCCTAAATTACCTTCGATTAACATAGCATGTGAGCTGCACGTGAGATTTAACAGCCAAATTAATGTCCATATAACGACAAGGAACGTTTATGTCCATATTTTACGAACTTGTATCAAAATTGGGCAAGTCCAAAGATCAGGGACTATCGATTAAATGGTGAAAAGTTCAGAGACCATTTGTGAAGTTGTCCCTTCAAACAAATACTCGCTCTGTATTCCTTTTAAGAAATGCTCCTTTAAAGTCTTATTTCTAGGACTGAACACGTAATTTCTGTAGTACTTTAAGTGAACTCCTTACATATAAAATAAACAAGGTGGCTCCAACACTAAAATTGTATAAATGGTTTGTTTCAAGGAAGGGTAGTTATGTATGTGTAAAAGTCTAACTCAAAAAATAGGGATTCTTTGAGTGGAAAGGAAGGAGTAGCTCACCAGTCATGTTTATGTTATTGTTTTTTATTGTGTTTCCTTTCCTTTCCTTTTTCCTTCTTTTAATTTCTTTTCATATGTTTAAAGGCCCCTCCAGCTTCTATGAAATCCTTACTTTAAGTGCGTGCAGTTCTTTTCAACATTTATGGACCTCGAGCTGAACCTGATGATGCAGAGAGAATCAAATTTAAGTCTCTGTTTTACAAGATATTGCAGGTATATTACTTTGTTTGTCATTATTTCTTTTTGGCAGTGCCAGTGCAAGTGACATCTTAGATCTTTATAACTGGATCATTTTTTCTACCTGAAGATTAGTTTTTTGATTCCCTTGTCTCAGGACTAACATTTCATATACCTAGACAACTCAACTTAACACAACTCACCCTTTGATTCAATCACTTGTGGTCGGTGTTTCATATTCAAAGTTGTTTTCTATAATATCTGTTGGTGATTGTTCATGCAAGTACCTGCCTTGCTGGGCATCAATGTTTGAAATGTAATGCTTAATGAAAGGGTGGCTGTATTGAGGGTTGAAAAGTTCTCTCAGAACCATGTCTCCGCTTTTTGGGTCCTTTTTCACCATTCGTCTTCCGGAGATCAATTTTGTTTGAATAAAGAAAAATACCAAAAAGCCCCCTTAAAAACTTTAATTTCCGAAAAGTTCCAAAAATAGCTTTTCTATCCAAAAGTTTCCAAAGTTAAAACTTTCAATACTAAAAGGTTCTAAAGTTAATATTCTATTAACACCCTTAGTGGAGAAAACTTTGGGTGCGTTTGGATGTGAAGTTTTTTAATATGTTTTGTGTTTGTTTTAGTTTTGTAGGAGTTTTATAATTTTGTCCTTTAAATTTTTAAAAATTACATGATAGTGATGGAGAGAGAAAGAGAGAGAGAGAGAGAGTGGTAATTGTGATTTGATGTGATGTTTGATATGATATAAAGATGATATAGGGGTATGTAAATATAATAGATAGAGAAAATTTGTGTTTTTAAAACTTAAATAGTGAACAAGTTTTTACAATGTTTTTGAAACAAAGTTCCCAAAACACCACGGCTAAACAGGCCGTTTATTTCTTTCTAAATGACGATGAATACTAAAAAGTATCTATAAATTCCATTTTAATAAGTAGTAATAATGATGATAATAATAAAAAATTATAATTATAATTAAAATAAGGCAAAGTTTCACTTCACCAAAAATAACTAAATTATAGGTGTTTTTTATATTTCATCATCAAAATATTAAAATTTAGTCCAAGGTCATTTGTGTTAGTTATTTGAACACCCATGGCCATTCCGTTCATTTTGAGCGTTAGAGGGGCGTTAAGTCCCCTTTTTTCAGGGATAAAATTGTCAGATCGGGTTAATCATCATTTTTTTAAACTTTTGAGGGTGTTAGTTGAATATTTAGAATTATAAAGGCTAATTTTAATTTTAAATAAAATTGTTCACTATTAAAATTAAATTACTTGTAAAATTGATCACTTATTAAAATTAAATTAAAATTTTCACTAATTAAAATTAAAATAAATTAAAATTGAATTAAATTACTTATAAAATTGTTTTTTTTACTATAAATTAAAATTGTTCACTTATGTAATCATCATCAACGGCTGCAATGCTTCAGTTCTTCAAAGCTTCAAACTTCAAATATAAATGCATCAAAAAATATTCAAGGATACATCTCTTATATCCAATTGGTCAGAACATCAAACTAAGATAAAATGATTCTTTTAAAGAAGGGTAGAAATCTTGAAAAAAGTGTAGAAATCTCGGCCACATATACGCACATCCATTTTGGGTTGAGAGAACAGCATTCAGACCGAAATGGACCCAGCTCTTTGCAAATCCCACTGGGGTGGGAATAGAACTTAGTAACACGAATTCGGAACGGCAGGAGAAGCAAAATCTCCTTTGCAACTCACGTGAAAGAAGTAGGATAAAGAAACCCAAAAAACTCCCCGAAAAAGAAGCTACTTTTTAAAAAAAAAAATTTGGAAGCAAAATCTTTGCAACTCACGGTACTGGAAAATTCCAAATCAAAACCAAGGGAAAAAAAGTTGGAAAAAGAAAAATAATTTCTACATCTTTTCTGTTTTTGTAGAATAGGGTAGGGGTCATTCACGGCGTTGATGGCATTGTTGGTGACGAAGTGGGGTTCCCGGCGAAATCCGTCTAAAAGAAAGTTGGATCTAGGGAGAGTGAATCGAAAATAAAAGAAGATTTGGGGTTTGTTCGAGGAGAGGGAGAGTTTAACGGTGGCGGTGGCAGTTGTATTGGATTTTGGGAAGAGAGGAGGGGGAGGTATGATGATGGCGGTGGTGCTTGGTTTTGGCAAGGAGGAGGCCATCGGCAGAGAAGAGGGAAGGAGAGAATGGTGTAGAGGGAAGGAGACAATTTTAGGATATTAATTGATAATATTTAAACGATGGGAATTTTGACTTTTTTGAGTTATTACTATGATAGATTTTCATTTGTTTCTTTTAGAAAAAACATGATATTTTTCATTATTATGATAAATTTAAGTTCATTTCATAAAAAAAAATGATTAGACATTGATAACTATTCAAAATTAAATAATTAATGATATTATAAAGTGTAAAATTAATTAATATTTAATACTATGGTCAATTATATAATTAACTTAATTTAATTAGTGAACAATTTTATTTAAAATCAAAGTTAGCCTTTATATTTCTAAATATTCAACTAACACCCTTAAAAGTTTAAAAAATTAATGTTCAACCTGATCTGACGATTTTACCCCTGAACTTAACGCCCCTCTAACGCTTAAAATGGACGGAATGGTCATGGGTGTTAAAATAACTAACATAAATAACCTTGGACTAAATTATAATACTTTGATGATGAAATATAGAAAATACAATCTTTTTTTTAAATTTTTTGTTCAATCTGTGCCTAGAACAATGTGCACGCCAGCACTCTTTTCCCCTGACAGGCTGACACCTGCTTTGCAGAATATGAAGCCAAAAAAATAAATAAAATTCAGCAAGTTATATGCATAAAATTGAAGACCTCTTTTTTCTTCTGCAACTAAAATGGTGTCTAAAATTGAAAATTTTAACTGACCCACATCTGATATAGAACATTAACATCTCCGAAAGATCCTTTAAGAGAACTTTATAGATTAACAACTTGAGTTCAAAACAAATTAAACAAAAGCATGTTAATTACGTGTATGTTCGAATAGTGAATTTTCGGCACTCTTTGATTTTTGTTTGGTTTTTAATTTTAATTTGTATAATTCTTGTTGTCTATTCTACCCCTCCCATAGAGTTTAGTGATTTTTGATGAAGTTTTGCCTAAATAAATAAAAATAATCATTATATTAATAGACAAAAGTGCACCAAAAATCATTAAACTATACAACTTTCTTACATTTAGTCATTAAATTATTTTTTTTATGAAAGGTCTTGAAACATCCATATTTTTTTTTTTTATAAATAACCATTCTGTTACATTTTGACGTTAGTGGGCCGTGAGTTACTTATTCTGAGGGGTAAAATTGGCGACATAGGCTGGGGTTTGTTTTAAAGTACGAGGGTGTATTGTGAAACTTTTAAAATATAAAGGTTATTTTTATATACTCTCTCTCTTTCTCCCCGCCGATCCCACTCCCTCCGTTCAATTATCTCTCTCCCTCTCTCTTTCTAACCTACACGGTTAACCATGTATTCCAAAAACAAGAAGAACAAAAGTCGAGGCCACAAGCTCATCACCCTAGAAACCATAACCTCTCATCTCCGAATCTCACCTCACATCCCTTTGGTTTTGGTGAGGTAGATCTGGGATTGCCAATAATGAGGGCTGCACATCACCTTCTTTCCTTCATGATTTGGGTTACTTAATGTTGATTTTCGTTCACTGCCTTTCCCATTTGCTCAATAAACAAAAAATTGATATTGTATTTGATTTTATGTTCTTGATTTCATGGGGGTTGCAAGTGTTCGCAGGAAGTGACGATGGTGGTGGACTTCTGCATGGATAGAATGGAGGGGGGAGGAAGGAGGAGCGACCGTGGGGTGGGGTTGGTGGCGACAGGGTTGGATGGGGTGTTAGCGGAGGAAGAAAGAGGGTCAGATTGGGAAGTGGGGCTCTTGGCGGCAGAGTTGAGATAGAGTGTTGGAAGGAAGAAGTTGCATTGGGGTTGGTGGTGGCTAGGGTGAAATGGAGGTTAGGCGAGGAATGAGGGGGAGTTACAGCCAATGAGTACTAAATACGGCCGCCCCTTGTACCCTCGGGTTGGGAAAACGTCGGTCGGGAGGCCCTAGATGGGTTTCATTACCCATGGGATGTAGTAGAGTTCGATGAAAAGTTTGGGAACCTCTTTAAGGTTATAATGGGCACGAACTTCAATGACAAATTAGCCCCTCAAGCAAATCTCTAAGAGTGCGCTAACAAAGTAGATACTGTTCTGGGATAGGCACGGCGATGCTTGACGAATGACCGGGAATGTGGCTCCACAAACCAAGAAGGAGAGGAGTAGGCTATCTCTTTCGAGCATATTCGTATTGGAAACCTATCGCACGTTATGCTCTGAGGCTAGATCCAAAGTGACTGAATTTCCATAAGGACGGTGGAAGGTTGGAGTTTTTGGATGTCATTTCAGTAATATTAGGATTACCTTAAAGAAAGAGCCGAAGAAGCCTCGGCTAAGGCCGTAGACTAGGAAGACTCCCAAATGAGTGTTGTGATAATTTTTTTACAATTAATTTGTCTATTAATTTATAAAAATAAAATTTTCTCATATAAAATAAAATTTTTACTTATTAGTTATTTTCTATTTTTATGTTTATCATTGATTAGAAATTGATATAAGAATTTTTTTAAAGAAATGTTATATTTTTATATTAAATTAAATAAAAAATAATTACATAAGTCCATATTTTATAGAAAAATATGATTCATTTTATATTAAATTAAATAAAACATATTTTTCTTATTATTTATCAATTATTACAAACATAACATTTACATTTTAAAAGTTTCACTATGCACCTTCCTGCTTTAAAATTATAATTTTATTGTGATGGACCATTTTACCCCTAAAAATATGTCACTTAACGATTCACTAACGTCAAAATGTAACGGAATGATCATTTATAAAAAACAAAGGGAGTTTTATGACCTTTCATAAAAAAATACTTTAATGATTAAATGTAAAAAAATTGTATAATTTAATGATTTTTTGTGCACTTTTGCTATATTAATATGTAGCCAAAATATATTACATAACTAATAACTATTATAATTTGATCATATTAATGGAAAAGCTACACATTTGTTTTTAAATAATCATTATCATTAGTATTATTATTATAATCAATAATAGCTGCATACAAGGGAACAGTTAATTGGGATGAGAGTACACCGGAACGTCAGACACCTTCTGTGCTCAAGGTGACCGACAATATGCCCCAATGCAACATTTTGTCTCAAAATGTTGATAAAGACAACACAGTACCAGTTTCCATGGATGTTCACAAAGAGGAAAAGGGGGAGCATCAAGACCATAATCCTCAATATAATCTATCGGACACATAAGAAGTCATAGTTCAAAAAGAAAAGGTAAGAGTAATTAATACACAAGCGGTTGGAGCTTCAAAAGGAATGTCTGTCGGTTGACAACAAAAATTTGAAAGAGACGGATGATCAATTCATGAAGCGTTGTAAGAAGCTGATCTCCAAAAAGAAGAAACAAATATTTTTGCAGGAAAACATCTGAGTCACTCGAGCAGTTTTAAAAAGTAACTTTTAGAACAGCCATGGATATAAGAGTTGAGCGGCTTTGGCTATTTTATTTTAAACATGTTCAGAAGTCCTCTTTAGAGGTAATGCTACTTCAAGAGACTCTCTTGAAAGTCCTCCTTGTATATTTTTTCTTGAATTTCAATAAATGTCGTTAGTTAAAATAATTATAATCAATAATAATAACTGAGAAGCTAACTTTTTATTTTCTTAGTAATCGAGTTATTATATTTATTTATTCTTATTATTGTTAATATAATGATTATTTTTATTTTTATTGGTATTATAACTATTTACTTAAATTTAAATTATTACTAATTTACTACTCTACAATCCATCATCATCTAGAAAAAAAAAAAAATTCATGCTCTAACGGTGTTAGTAGAGCGTAACTTTAGGATCTTTTGGTATTGAAAGTTTAACTTTGGGACTTTTTGGATAGAAGAATTTTTTTTGTGATTTTTCGGGTATGAAACTTTTTTAAGGGGACTCTTTGGTATTTTTTCCTTTTTACTTCTACATTTTCTTCATCTTCAACAATGTTAAGTGAAATTACAGAAATATTCTTTGGGTGCGTTTGGATGGGTGATTTTCAAAATAATTTTTTGAGTTTTTTAATTATTAAAAAAAAAAGTAAGAGAGAGATAGATAGAGATCTGTGGGACTAATGTGAGAGAAACATTGAAAAATTAAAAACCATTTAAAAAAACACCTTGGTTCCGTTTGGAAGGTGTATTTTAATAATTTTTGGTTTTAGTTTAGAAAATTGTTTTAGTTTTGGTGTTTTGAAATAAATTTTCAATTTTACCCTTGATGTGATGTTTGAAAGAGATGAAGAGAGAAAGAGAGAGGATGATAATTGTGAGTTGATGTGATGTTTGATAGAGATAGAGAGAGAAAGAGAGAAGATGGTTGTTGTGATGTTTGATGTGATATTAGATTAGGTATAGGGGTATGTAAAAATAATAGGTAGGAGAGAGAAAATATTATTTTTGAAACACACCAAGAGATACGTTTTTGGAAAAAATTTCAGAATGTATTCCAAAAACGGAGCAACCAAACTGGTCCAGACAACCTGTATGTCTTAATACAACAATGTTACGCATGTGAGAGTAAGAAAACTAAAAACAGCTCCAAGAGTAGCTATCTGGGGAGTACATTGTGATACGGTATCTTGGGAGAGTATCCGTTATATTCTTTCTGATTGTTTCCCAAACCACTCAGAGAGAGCGAGAGCGGTGGGGTTACAAGAGTCGGAAAAGTGTACACTAGATCTTCCATCCAATCACTGGAAAAGTATGTCTTAAGCATATGTCTGACCTAATATTATGACTCATATTGGTGTCCTTTGTTTTAGAGAAGATGGGAGTTGTTCATGCTTCAAGGAAGGAGGATATTAGTTGTTGGTGATTTTAACATTGCTCCCTCTGCTATAGATCGTTGCGAAGCCGGACCGGAATTCGAGAATAATGAGTGAGCTTTCAGCCTGTTTCTGTTTATTTTACTTGCTTGACAAATGGACTTGATTACATTTTATTATATGCTAAACGTGATCTATTTTTAAAAAAATATATGTTCTAGGTTTAGAAGATGGTTTAGATCCTTACTAGTGGAAGGAGGCGGCTCATTCACAGATGTATTCAGAGCAAAACATCCTGAGAGGTATCTTAATTTTTTTTTCTCCGTAAAATGTATGGGCCTAGTGCCCAAAACTCCAGCATTTACGTGGTCTTGGAAGGGTCTAGTTTATGCAATCTGACGCTTATAGGAGAGTGAATGTTTCAAAGTTCAGACCTGTAACCTCCAAGTCAGTACAGCAACCTTACATTTGTACTTGTTTTCATATTAATTGATGGGATCATGGGGTTTCTGGTCAGTGTATTTTGTCAATAAAGAATTGGTTCACCACATACCTCATTTACATGCACATTTTGTCAATGGAAAGCTCGCATCTTTGTCAATCTTGAATTGCTTTGCAGAAGAGAAGCCTACACTTGTTGGTCACAGAGCAGTGGCGCAGAGTTATTCAATTATGGTTCACGGATTGACCATATACTTAGTGCTGGGTCATGCTTGCATGAAAAGCATAACGTGGAAGGACATGACTTCGTAACATGCCATGTTAAAGAGTGTGACATATTGACACAGTTCAAACGATGGAAACCTGGAAATACACCAAGGTAAATTGTGAATCCGTATCCCTCAAGTGACTAATTTAATCCACCTTTCCCCTCTCCCCTTTTAACAATCAAATCAAAATACTTTATTTCTAGTGTGTAAACCTGATTAATGTACAGGTCTATCTTGATGCATGTATAGCTAGTAGCTTTATGCTAGTGGTATTTTTGGATTTGAAATCAGTAAGAACTATGATTGTTGAAAAAACATGATAGCTTAAGCATGCATGTTGTAACTTAACATTTGTCATCGTCTACTTCTCATAGCATGTGGTTGATATGGTTGACCCCAAGGGATGCAGTCATATGCTTACACCATTTACAGGATAAGTTGGTTTTACATAGCAATGTTAACTATTTTCTCCATATGCGATTTTCTGCTGCACAAGTCTCCAGGCCTTGGCTCATGGTAGGGTTCTGGTACATGCAGTGTACATGATGCATGTACTAACTGACGTCTGGGTACTGTGAAATTTACTGCAATATGATCAGTAATACATGCACATGCATGGATTTGAATTAGCCTATGTCTATACGAGTACGTGAATTCATGGGTGTAACTTCCTTTTGCAGTACCCACAACTGGAAAGGAGGAAGCACCACCAAGCTGGAGGGTTCTGATCACGCTCCAGTCTGTATGAGTTTGATGGATACCCAAAATATTGAGCAGCATAACACTCCCTCTTTATCTGCAAGATACTGTCCGCAGGTTCAAGGGTATCAGCAAACTCTTGGTGAGTAAAACTTCTACATCAAACGAATTTCTTTTGAAACAAATTGTAAATACTTGTTTGTATATTGTCTTACCTAATGGTTGGGTATTTCTTATTCATGTCATAATGTTAGTATCTCCATATATAATTCATAAGGGAGGTACAGATTTACATCATCAGTCAACCGTCTGTCATTCTTCAAGATCTGCTAATATATAGTGCTAGTATATACGACTCCTATTCTGGTTGCATAGCTCAGTTAATTTACCAGATACCTGAAGTGGCTTAAAGTTCTTGCATCAAGGTGTCAGTGTTCCAAGCAACATGTAAAAGGCTACGCTTTTTTTGTTTTTTTTTTATTACAAGTAAATACTTATCATTTTTATTTTGCTGCTTGTTATGGAATATTATGTTCGTCAACGAGAAGTTATCAGAAAGTTGATTCAAAAGGAAACCTCAGTATGTCAAGTACGTTGATTCAAGTCACTAACCAGAGCATTTTAGTGACAAGGTGTTGGTCCTGATGTACATATCCTGCTTGCTAGTTTACTACTTGGATTTGTCATTGAGATGCTATCAAAATGTGATATAAAGGAAAGTGTAATCTGACGAGTACATTGATTAAATTTTCAAACCAATGCATTTTTGTGACAAGTTGTGGGTCCCTGATATATGTATCTTGATCACTTATCTACTACTTGGGTTTGTTGTCATGGTCCATGTAGGTGATGTACTCAAAAAATGCATTATATTAAATACTTATCACGCATTCAAATACTGTTTCCAATAAGTATTGTATTGCTTGCACCTCACATTCTTAAGGAACTCTCAGCAAGACAATTCTTGGTGTTTAATGTTCTTTTACAGTTTTGTTCACTTAATACTCATTAAACTGTGACTGTGATTTTGTTTATTTGGTGCAGCTGTATATTTTACTATCTTAGTAGGATATTCTTTTCCTAGGAACAGTGGCCGGATATTTTTCATATATGTGTCTTTGGTGGTTTTCATCTGTTGGAAACAAATATTTTATGCAAGTTTTTAATGTCTTACAAAAGCCAAATGTTCCATTTTTTCAGTGTCAATGCTGATGAGAAGGCAATCA
>JAOWAN010062107.1:0-12172 GCA_028566635.1 Lobelia cardinalis
CCTACTACCCACCTAGCATCAAATCATCCATGGACTTTTGGGTCGCCTGTGATGGGCCGTTGACCCAAGATGCGGCGTTAGGTGTGGGCTAGTGGGCGGGCTAGGTAGCGGACTGGATCTTCGAACTCGGGTCGTTACACTAGAACTAATTTCACTATTGAATTGTGCAATTAATGTGCCTCCAACATTACAACGAGAGGCACCTACAATGATCGGGTTACAGTGTTTGATGGGCATTTAAAAACTCGGAGAAGAATGTTTTGGTGAAAGGACTTGAGCTTTTAATGATAACTCTAATGGATTTCTCTCTATTGTTCTTCTTGTAAGTGCAAAATGTCAATCAACGAACCCACTTCTCAATCTTCATGATCTTCTATTTATAGGAGAGATTAGACAATCCATTTATCCATGCTTTCTCTCCAAGTCTAAGCATTTTGAATGTTTGACAAGAGCACTAAATGCTTCGACTGTCTTGAAGTGTGATATGATAGAGGTCCTATATTTTCGGGCCTCTTATCCATTATCTGCAAAAACCAAGAATGCTACAAATGGAAATGACAATAGCATTAATTTAAGATTTGGTAAAAAGATATTTTATCCAATTTAGACTACCAATAAATAATACTCAGAAGCAATAATTAAATTTAAATTTTTAAAAGCTGTCTTCTCTTGAGCATTACTCTATCATCCAATCGTTGTAACATGAAAGCTTTGTTTTTACAAAGCTCGCGGTAGTATGGATATAAGTAGCTGCAACTACCATAAGTTCCTGTTGATTAAAAGCTTTGTTTAGAGCTTACGATAGCGCTAAGTTATAAGCATCTAAAACTTTTGCTTTTTCTGCCTCGTGAACAATTAAAAGCATATAAAAAGAGCTTTAGAGATTAACCAAATACCGTATTATAAGTTAATGTCCCAAATAATAAAACATTGGATAAGAGGGATCGTAGATTTATATTGAAAATCAAATAAGCTCAAGTAAATTAAAAGAGCTTGATCAACAAGATATACACATGGTCTATAAATTTTTTGGACGATGACCCTGCTAATGTTAAATGTTTTAACACTTTATACACCAACCGTGAATTACTACGGGAATGTTTTTGTAAAGACCTCAGTCCGAAAATTCAGTCGGCCACCAACTAGTCCACACCTAGCGCCGCATCTTGAGTCGACGGCCATCAGAAGCGATCTAGAAGTCCATGGATAATTTTGATGCGAAATAGTACTAGGGGATAACCTTATAAGCTACAAAAATGGATTATCACAATCTCTTCCGCTTAAATCCTTAACATCCTCGTCAAGGCCGAACTAATACCAAGACCGAACCCCGATTAGTGTAGGATTCAAGAGGTGGGTCATACAGGCTCAAGAGGTGGCTCCCAATGCTCTCCCGGTGATGTAGCACTTTGTTCCACACTTCCAATCGATTCGAGTTCAAAAATTCGATTCGTTACCGTCGTCCGCCCACTAACCCATCGAGCATTAAGGATCCACGCCCACTACAAGCCCATCCAAAAATTCATGAGTGATAAGTAATAGTAGGGGATAACTTTATAAACCGCACTGATTTCACATTTTCAATTTATATACCAACTCAATGGATAACATGTGAATTACTACCGGAATGTGGTGGTGATAAATGCACAAACAAGCATAATTGTTATGCTTTTAATTCATAAAATAAAATGCATGTTTGTGTTTCAACCGCTCCTCCAGGATATGCTATGTGTCCGCAATGTGTCCTAGTTATGTTCCCACATAAGGAAAAGCACTTTGTTTAAAATTAATTTTAATAAATTTTAATAACATTTAATTTAATTAACCATCAGTATTAGAGAAGATTAGGGTATTAATTGTTAGGAGCATAATTTTTGTAATTTTTTACTCCCATATTACCCCTAACACGCAGAAGGTTATGCTTTTTATGGGAACAAGGATTTCCGTCATATGTTAAGGCACGACCAGAATTCAAATTTCAACCTTTCACCGATTAAAAAATCATATTTATGATGTATGTATTAAAATTAGAATATGAGGGGTGCATCAATATGAGTTTCTGGATAATGTTTCAAGTTTGATTACTTTATTAGAGTCAGCTGCTCTAGTTTTATCTAATAGAGTAGAAAGCCATGCTCAAGCTTCCTAAGTCATGCCATCTTCAGGCATTCAACCAAAACCAGAAGTAGTTTTGGAGCTCAACTAGGTCGCGTACTTTTGTTATATCTACACTAGCATTACCCCTATGCTACGCATGCTCAAGCTTCCTAAGTCATGTCAGAAGTCTCTCCTCTTTGAACCATAGCCATGATCTGCAAAAATGATTTTAAGCATCGAAAATTGGCAATATTTCGTGTTGCATTTATAATCATGAAATCCCTCAAACTTGGTATTATGTGGAAAAATGTTTATCTGGTTGCTATAATCAAAGAGGAGATATTCAAATTGGCTATTACACTAATTCAGGGCTACCAGATATGCAAGCTCAAGTTGCAACCTTGCAGGTGCAATGATAATGACTATCATACTGAACTGTTTTTCTAACTCAAACCATCTAAACTTTCGGAGAGGTTTAACTGAAGTTTATTTCTAATGTTACAGTCTCCGACTCCTTAGCTTGGAGGGGGGGATTTTGTGTCACTGATCCAAGCAACCGCAGATCACTTGAAGGGCGTTTAACAATGAAAACGACACATCCACCGCCAAAGCAGGGTTTACAGAGAAATTACTGTCATTCACTTTGCTCTAATTTCCAGGTCATGAAGGTTTCATGCTTTTTCCACTCAGGTTTTACAAATTGAAAACTACTCCTGATGTCTGCCTATTCCTTTTCTAGGGTGGTCCATAAACATATTACTTGTGAAAAGAAATAAGGCCATTTGTGTCCACATTTTTCAGGACCAGAAAAACTTTTTTGCCCACAAGTTCTAAAGTTTCAATAAAGTCAAATGGCTTATCTAAAATATGTTCCAATTTAAACATTATCAGTGGGAGTATTTGGTTTTATGGGCTGCAAATGCACTATTTTATAGCATTAAAAAATGGGGGGAAAATGAGGCATTTACAAAAAAATTATTAGTGTCAACATAAAAAATATTTATACATGTATTACCTCCATAATGACTTTGGATGTGGTGCAGCAAGAGGGTCAACAGAAGCAGGTGGTGACAAAGATCTCTCTGTTTAAAAACATTAATATTGGAATTTAGAAAACAAAAGAAAGATAAAGAGATTGGCAACTTCATCAATAAACATTAACCTGAGCTCAAATCATAGTCTTTCCCTGTCATTAGCATATGATGTCTGGGAAATCAAAAAAGTAAGAAACTCAAGTGGAAAGTGGAAACTAAACCAACAAAAATATTAAATTGTAGGCTAAAGATCACCATTAAAGTATGTGACCACAGAAGATATGAAACATTCAACTGACCCTTGAATTGGTGACTGGAACTATATTATTTTTGTGCCCTGATATTTTGCTTTGCCCCGACAATATAAAGACACTGATAAACTGAACTATTCCGACAACAGGTTCTAGGTAGATCGGTTTTGCGAATAAACAGTTGTGTAACGAATACGAATGCATTCGTACTTCCAGAAGCCTCAAAAATACTGCCAGGGGGGGAGGGGGTTGGTGGGGAAGGGGAAGTAAACATATTGTTAGATTAGACTACAGCAAGAAATTAGCAAAAATACAGAAATGGGGAAGTTAAGCACATAATCGTACCACAGTGAAGCTTTCATATACATCTAAACCAACAGGAACTAACCCTGGAGTGGAGTTGTACAAAAACTAGAGAAAAATTGACTTAGCTACTGTTAGACAATCATTTCATCCCAGAGGTAAAGATTAAATGCATAATGGCCTTAAATGGAAGTATTACATGTATAGAACATCTAATGGATCTAAGTCAATCATATCCAAGTTGTAAACAGTAATACAGTGCTAACTTTAGTAAAATTGATCAAATATAAGCTTGGTAGATCAGAATCATGGTTGTTTCTTGTTCCACTGCACACTTTAAATTATTAATTTTAAAAAAAAAAATTGGCAAATCTATTTTTCATTAGCATGATAAAGCTGTTTTTAGCAACATTAATATATAATAAAAAATCAAAGCAAATATATAACATAATATCATTGAAATTTAGCAAAAATGAAAATATAAGCAATAATTTAAAATTGCAGATAAATTGATTCATAAAAGCATCAGATTGATACTCTCAAACTCAATGTCTCTTCTTTTAGCCAAAAACAAACGCATACTTTACCAAATTGAAGCTCAACCTAGATACAGACAGCAGTGAGACGTTTCGAACAAAACCACAGCCTGTTTCCTTAGTCATGATGCAAGCACAATCGTAGCACTCTACAATTCAAGCCTCAAACCCCTCTTAGATCTTTTCTCGAACACTTTGTGCGCACCCATCCGGGCCAAGGTGAAACCCAACTCCCAACCACCAAATTATACTAAAATGTTTTTAATAATAAACAAACATAAAGTCCCAGCTCTGAGAGAGAGAGAGAGAGAGAGAGAGAGAGAGAGAGAGGAGACTAAGCGGAGGGAGTCTCGGATGTTGCTGCTGAGGGACGTCTCAAATGCTCTACCGCCGACGAAATAGAAGAACGGCGATGGAGGATCGAAGATTTGGGAGATGGAGGATGGAGGATTTAGGGTTTTGCGTTAGAGAGAGGTTAGAGAGAGAGAGAGAGAGAGAGAGAATGAGAGGACAGCAAAGGGGGAAGGGGGTGGGGTAGGGGCATGACCTTCCAAACCGGTTGCCAGCAGGTGGTTTTGTGATGTTGCGAGTACATTATATATTAATATAATGTTTTACCAAACACTCTTTAACTTTTTACCAGTCAGTAGAAAGCGTCCGCATATGCGGACTTAACCATCCGTCCGCATAGTAGTTGGGTGCAAAGGGCTTTTATAAACATTACTATTTTTCAACTCATTTATTAATCTCCGTGCATAATCAAAGTGTAACTCTTTCACGGAGATCGAAAGGACTTGCACAACTCAATTTCTAATCATTTTTACAAAGAACAAGGGAAGAAGTTGTAGCATCAACATAAGAAGGAAAAAAGTTCCCGTGCATCATACACTAACAATGTTAGCACAATAACCACGAGTACTAATTTTGTCTAAACCCCTTCCATCACACACTGAGAAATTCACCACTTCTCTATATGAATTACCTGTGGCCCATCCCTTATTCCTGCCATAAACATGTTTTCACATCGGATCAGCCCTCCATCTACTTCTGTAGTTCACTAAATATGGAAAGAAAATGCCCCCCTCGCTTGCCCTTCAAATCTGACCACCGGTCCACCACACAGTGATGAATCATCAGCAACGACCATGCAATATTGACAGTGTGCCTGCTATCACAGCTCTTCTTTCATTTGAACTCAATCGAGACTTGAAACCCCAAACTGAGCCGGACCACATACTATCATGGTATACTCGTACGTATTACATAAACACACAAAAAAAACCCATCTGTTCATCACCAAATGAATCTAGATGCCATGTTCAATATTCAAATCTGGCAAATATGCAACTTTGAGCGACCTCATCGTTCTGGTTCTAAGGCTTGATTCATCTAAAGTAGGAAATAGCCAGGAACAGTTGGCAGGTAGCTACTTAATAAATCACCCAACTGGTAATGGTGCGTGCTTTCTGACATTAAGTTTCTAGAGTGAGAAAGAGAGCATTTTCAGGTCAACTTATAATTTGAAAGAATGTTAGTTATGACACGAAAATACATTTTTGCACTCCAAACAATATTTTCCAATCTTATGGCCTAGAGAAGTGTGCAAATAGATATCTAATACAACCCCAAAGTTCAGAGAGGAGTTTTGCAGTTCGCTCTGAAAGTAGAAATAGTAAGGCCAATGAATTACAAACAACAAACACTCATTTAAACATCTAAAGATAAATTACATCCGTATAGCATTAGCAAATTTAAGGTCATTTATTACATAATGATGTAACAGACCAGCCATAGGCAATCATACCAGTAGCAAATATGGTGTAATAAGAAAAGCGAACACTGTCCTAGACCAGTAATTCCCATACTTCTAGAGCTTCCACAATAATAACACTTAAAGCAAGTTCCAAGAAACACGAATTAGAAACACTGTTATACAGCTAACGTAATGGTGTAAAAGTACCCTGTTGACAAAGATAGTAAAACTAAAAGGAAAAACTGTTATAAATTAGAAACATGAATTTTTTTGAGCTTTTACGGTAATCCCACTTAAAGCAATTACAGAGAACATCAAACAACTAATGTAAAGGGGTCGGGGGGAGGGCGGGAGGATGAAATGGCTAATTATCGACTTTCAACTTGATCGAACTTGGATATTCTATTAAACTTTCAATCATTGCAATCACAAGCACAGATAGAACAAGAATTTAAATTCTCATTACCTGCTGCACCGTCCAGTACTTTTCATATGCACACAGTCATTGGTGGTTGTAGTAAGAGAAAAACAGCTCAGATTAATGCATGACCAAGCCAGAGGAAGTCAGGGACTCAATTTCAGAAGTCAGTTGACTGCTTCTATAGATAGGGCGGAGCGTTCTTGGCAGAACATACATTCAGTTGCATTTCTCATTCAGAATAAATTTGTTTCTTCATCTTCTTCCACACCTCAGGGCCATTGGGATGACGATTCACTTTACTGGTAACAAACATTTTATCCGAGCTTGCAATAATAGTGCTCAAAGCTAAGTCATCAGCCACGGTTCCTTGATCTTTTAGCCAATTATACATTGAAACTCGTAGCTTGACCTTCTGGACAGTGCTCGAGAAGAATGCTGGGTATTCTACCAGGGCAGAGATGGGATAACCCAGACTGAGAAGACAACTGATTTTCATTTCAAGAACCTCCTTACTTTGGTTGGTTATTTCAGGAACATTGATAACCATTTCTTTGACGTCTTTTTCATTTAAACCAGCATTTACCAAACAATCAAATCTCTCTTGAAGTTCCCCTCCTTTTCCTCGGAAAGACCTAAGCGCCTTTTTCATTTCGTCCGAATTTTCAACAAGTCCCAAGTATGATAAGAACTTAGTCTTCTCTGGCATACCCTCAACTGCCGAAGGTGGTAATGGTTTAACTTTTGATCCCATTACCCAGTTCTTTATTTCTTGGGGGTTTTCCTTGATAATTTCACAAAGTCGTTTTTTCCCAGTATTCAAGCCAACCAATAAGCTTTTAGTTTTTTTCAAAGAACATGAACCAAGTAACACGGGGTAAGCACAAACTAGGTTCGCAATGTCCTGGAAATTCATCTCAATATCAACAAAGAGGAGATAGCAATGCCTCAAATTCGAAACGAATTTTTGAAATGGAATCTTTGGGAGCTTCAGGAACATGGAGGTTATGCCGCTAGCTGATGCTCCAAATTTTAGCAAGAACCCAATTAGTGGGATCGTTGTACTTCCAGAGTCTTCCAGAAGAATTTCTGGATGCTTTTGTAATAATCCTTCCAATTGCTCATTGCTGAAACCTAACTTGCTAAATAAACACAAAACCTCATGCGTATACTTCCAATCATAAGATTTTTCCTCCGATAATTTCTCCACAACCCGTTCAGGTCCAACCCTCGAACTCTTTAACCTTTCTAAAACCTGAAAAAAGTCACCAGCACACCCGATCAGAACACGAGGGTCCGAAGTAACAAGCTTAGCTACATAACCTTTATCAAGCCCTGCCTCTTGCAAAGACCGGATCTTTGAGTCCAAAATCCCATGATCATATCGAAAAACCTCATTAGCCTCCTTAAAAATCTTCCCAATCTTATTCCTATCCATACCGGTTGCACACAAAGCGTGATAATTTTCTAGCAATACCTTATCATCACTAAGAAACATCAGATCACGAGGCAGATACAAAGCATACTCCGAAGGCCTAAGACCCATACTCTCGAAAAAAGGCTCGAACTCATTTATAGGATGGTAACGCAAGCGCCGGGTCAAAGACCGTTCCGGTTTCTTTTCATTCTCAACCTCTTTTAACAACTTCACGAGAAACCTCGGCGAATTTCGACTGATATGTTCAGCATCCACAAGCTGTAAACATCTAGTAGAATGCAAGTACTCAATCAAAGCCGTTTCCGCTTCTTCAACAATTTTAGGTTTAACAGCAGCTTTTGTACCATAAAACCTAGGGTTTTGAGCAATGTAGCAATATCCAGCTTCCCAAGAACTGGGTTTTGATGTTCTGAAGCTGTTTTCAACCAAATGAAGAGAAACCCGTTTGAGAAAAGACTGCGATTTTAGCTTTCTCAAATGACACATAGCCATAACTGCGAGGATTTAAAGTTTAAAGAATGGTAACTTTTGAGGAAATAGTATGAATTACATTGTCGAATAAGCTTCTAGATTATTTCTGACCTGGGTATGTTGATGGCTACTGTTTTCTGGAAAGAAATTGAGGACATGAAGTGTTGACCTTCGAAGAAATGCAAGCGGCTATTTCGTATGTGCCATTTGAGAGGGCACAGCAGAGTTTAGGGTTCGTGTGTAGAACAGTTTTGAGCGGAGGAGGATGGTTTTTATTTGTAGAGTTAACACTGTAGATTATACGGTGTAACACAGCGACGTAATCCTCTTTTTCTTAATTTTAATTTTCTTCTTTTTAATTCCTTTTTCTAATTTTCTTCTTTTTAAATGTTAAATTATTTTTTAATAGAAATTAAATAAGTTTAATCTCTCTTTTTTTCCATTTTCTTTCTTTAATTAAAATTACGTGTCTTTAGATACGAACTTATACTAATCTATATTATAAAATTATGTTCCTTCGATGAATAGTGCACTGCTCTTCCATGTATTATAGATTAAAAAAAATTAAGTTTGATGGATCTTTATTTTGAGTAATTTTGATTAATGGACCCACAAAAACTTTGTATTAGATTATAATCATTCAAGAAAAGCAATTAATTTTTAACTAGGGAACCAAGGGATGGCTTAGTGGTAGAGCCGAGCTTTACAGTATGTAAGGTCTCAGGTTCGATCCCTTCTCATGCCCCCTTGGGACAAAAAAAAAATATTTGAAAAATTAATTTTTAACTAGGAAAATTATATTAGTTGAATATGGACCTTGGACTTATTTATGACTAATGAGTAGAATTATTATTTCAATTAATACATATTGTGAAATATAGTCATTTTTATATATGACAAATTTTATATCAAATACTTGAATTTGGCTCACATTGAGTTCAATTTTCCGCTTTAATTTAAAAACCGCTAAATATTTTTTTACATACAAAGCTTCGATGAAATGCTAAAATACTATCCTAATATTCAATAAAAAGTATTAAATATTATTGGAGTATTAAATTATCAAAATATTTGATAATTTTGTATACATTTAGATAAAGAATTAAAAAAAATAGTGATTTATCATTCATATGAAAATAGAATCAAAAAATTGGTGTGTTTGGACGTAGAGTTTTTTTAATATGTTTTGTTTTTATTTGTATTTTGTGTTTGTTTTATGTTGGTTTTGGTTTTGTAAAAGTTTTACAATTTTGCCCTTTAAATTTTAAAAAATTAAATGTTGATTTTGATTTTATAAGAATTTTTAATATATTTTGTTTTTGTTTGTATTTTGTATTTATTTCAAGCGGTATTCTCTTCTTTTCGTGAGAGAAGGTTAAGGGTTGAAAATCATATCAGGGAGAAGGGAGAAACTATTATTTTGGTGAAAATATCTCTCAAAACTTGCTTTGAATTTCAAATTTTCTTTTATTTTTTGGGCTTAAAATTATTTTTACTACAATTATAAGCTCTATTTAATTATTAAAAAAATACAAAAGATTTGGGTAAGATCTATATCTTGTCCAACCTTAGAAAAAAAAGTTTGAGCTTCAAATCCTATTTATTTCATTGGGCTTTATACCATTTCAGCTACACTTATAAGCTCTATTTGACTAATGCGCAAATTATACAGAGGCACACGGTGCTAGTTGCGCCTAGGCACATGTTGCTAGGGTCCAAATACATATAAATATAATAAATTATGTACATAATATGATATAAAATGTACATAACAATAATAATGGTATAAGTTATGTACATTTTATATCACATTATGTACATAATTTATTATATTTATATGCATTTGGGCGCACTAGGCACACGATATACCAACTGTAGGATGTGAGCCTAAGACAAATTTTCATACTAATGCATATACTTTGAGTTAAAATATTTTTTTTTAATTTTCAACCAATTACGACGATTTAACTGTTGATATAATAATTAATGAAACGCTAAAGTTTAGTATTAATATTTGACGATATAATGATTCGAGGAATAAGCAATCAAAAATTAATATTTATGTTGAAAATTGTCATTGATAATCACCTGAATAAACAGGGAACCTATGGTCTAAAAAATCTGGTTTGCTTTTGTGGATAGTTTGAACTTTGAATCAATAACGGTAAAAATATCAACTTCGTTCCTAATCTATTGATCAAGTGTATAAATAGTTTCTAATCTATTTTTTTGTTGTTGGTTAAATACATAAATTATCAAGCATAATTTAATTTGATCCCCGATTCTAAATTAACATAGTTGACCGAATATTTTGTAAAAGAAAATGGTTGACATAGCATTATTAGAAGGGCAAAATAGTAAACTTATACTACAAATTTATTAGAAACAAATAAATAAAATAAAATCCAAATCAAAACCCTTTTCCATCCTTTTTCTCCACCGATCTGGAGATCCAAGCCCAAATCTTCTACACGGAGCTCCTCCCTCTCCTCACCATACATAGCCATAAACCAGATCAGGAGGTCCAAAATCAGATCTGTAGGTCCATTCATCTCCGTCGATGCAGCCTAAGTTGCCATCGCCATTGTTTTTAGTGAGGAAATCATGGAAGTTGCCGGCGCAGGCGGTTCTTCTCTTCTTCGATTCTGGGTTGTTCTTCCCTTCTCCACCCTCTAGCACCCTCCAGTGACAGAAATCACGGAAGTTACTTCAATCCATTTCAAAACAAACCCTTTCCTCGTTCTCTCCTCTGCAATTAATCGACGGATATGTCTTCAATTTGGTCCAAAGCATGAAGGATCGAAAATTTTGTCACATCAGTTATCATCAACTCCCAGATCTAAATCGAACTATCAACTCCCAGATCTGTTCTACTTTCGTCATTGGTTTGATTTTGCTCTGCTTCTTCAGTCCATAATCCCTTTTCAAAAAGAAATCCAATTCTCTGGTTTGATTTCGTCATTGCCATATTTGACCTTGGTTGGAGATCCAAAACCAGATATGTAGGCAGTTAGC
Organism: Lobelia cardinalis; assembly: GCA_028566635.1. Lineage (NCBI taxonomy): Eukaryota > Viridiplantae > Streptophyta > Magnoliopsida > Asterales > Campanulaceae > Lobelia > Lobelia cardinalis. The sequence goes on from JAOWAN010062107.1 coordinate 11,317, forward strand.
GATCCAAAACCTAGACCTGAGAAAATCTTTTCATCCTCTCTCTCTTAGCTGCAGTTTATTCATTCTGTAGATCCAAAAATCGATGAAGAAGAAAAAGAAGAAGAAGAAGAAATGCGGAAGATGACAATAATGGCAGCCATGATGATCTTTGGCATTACCACGGTTGATGGCGGTTGGAGTTCCTCGAAATCGATTTCAATTTCGAGTGATTTAGGTTGTTCTTGGTCGGATTTGGATTATCATGGAGGTGGATTATGATGGGGGTGGGAGAAGCTGGTAGCGGTGATGCTTGTGATACAGGTGGGAGAGGGTGGTGGCGGTGATGCTTGTGGTGGTGGTGGGGTTGTTGAGTTTTTAATTATTTATTTTGTAAATAATGAAGGGTGAGAATGTCATTTTATTATTTTTGCTCAAGTATTAAGCCACATTTGCGCTAACTAAGCGCCATGTAGAAAAATGTTTGCCACGTATGTCGGTCAACTCTTTCGATTTGAATTTAAGGACTAAATTAGGTTATATTTGATAATTCATATATTTGACCAACAAAAAAAATAAATTAGAGACTACTTATATAATTGATCAATAAATTAGAAATAAAATTGATATTTTTGTTGATCAATAACTTTCTCTTAAGAATGATATTGATATTGATTGAAAAATTTGAACTTAATAAAAGGAGTTATGCTTGTTTCAAGCCAACAGTTAACACATGTTCATGAATAGCTACATCATTCAGTAAATAATAATGCAACACACATTTACGAGTGAGATTGTATTATAACTAGATTTAAACCCGTGCTACGCACAGGGTGATTCAATAATATGAAATTAAAAGATTTAATTTAATTTTTACTAC
>JAOWAN010062177.1:0-12165 GCA_028566635.1 Lobelia cardinalis
AATAGGGGGGTAGTGCTATAGAAAACTCACATAATAAATACAAATTATTCTCTCTCTCTCTCTCTCTCTCTCTCTCTCTCTCTCTCTCTCTCTCTCTCTCTCTCTCTCGTTTAATGGTTACTGTGAGTGCTTTTAGGCCAAGTGGGATAGCTTTAGAAGGGGACTCGCAAAGAGCCCTGTAATGGTTTTATCCTCAAAGAAGTTTGTCGATCAACCTAAAATCGCACAAGTACTAGGCAATAATCATGTTTAATCGAGAGAATAAAATGGCAAAAAAAAAAAAAAAAAAAAAATTCTAAAAAGACAAGTTGATTAATTTCTTTTGCTAAAATAACAACTACAATGAAACGAAGAGGTGCTAGATAGCACATCCTTAAAACTGATTTTTTTATAAGGGTAAACTGCAAGAAAAAAATCACTCAACTATACCCGTTTTTTACATTCAGTCACCGAAGTATTTTTTTTTATTATTTATTATCATCGAACTTTTATTTTTCTGTTGAAAGGCCATTCCGTTACATTTTTTCCGTTAATAGGTCGTTAAGTCACTTATTTTGAAGGGTAAAATGGTCCATCAAATCAAAATTATAATTTTCAAGCAGGAGGGTGCTTTATAAAATTTTCAAAATTTAAAGGTTATATTTATAAAATTTAAAGGTTAAAATTATGAATTAAAAAATCTTAACTTTAATTAAAATTTTTCCTAATTAAAAATCTTAATTTTAATTAAATTTTATCTTAATTAAATATACCTTAGTTAATTCTATTTTAGTTAAATATACCTAAATTATAATTAATATCTTTAATATAATTAATACCTTAATTAATTATATCTTAATTATAAGGCGAAAATACCAAGTTAGTCCCTAACCTATTGATCAATTGTATAAGTAGTCCTTGACGTATTTTTTTTGAAGGTCAAATACGTGAACTATTTAAAATCATCACATTTGGTCACTGAATTGAAATCAGAATAGTTGACCATCTTATGTGGCAAATTTTATCCTACTTTGCACTGATTTGGCGCTGATATGACATATAAATTGGGGAAAAAAGAATAAAAAGACACTATTACCATTTTAGCATATAAAAGACGTTAATACCTTTATCTTCCCACCTTCCCACAAGACTTAACCACTAACCACCATCACCTCAATCAAACGACCACCACCACAACAAAACAACCACCACCACCTCAACCAAACCACCACCACCACCATTATTTCCTCCTCTCTGACACCACCAGTAGCAACAACACCACTTTCACCACCACCAGTAGCAACAATACCACTTTCACCACCACCATCATCACCATTAAAACCACCAACACCACCACCCTAAGACAAAACAACCGAAAATCCAGATCTGGTGAAAAACAGTCCATTCAAAATTCATAAAAATCAAGATCCGATGAGCAACAAGTCAATACAAAAAATTTCATAACCCAGCGAAATTCATAAAAACCAAGATCAGGTGACAATGACTTGGTGGATGGCGGTGGCGATTTCAATCGCTTTCATCCGCCACCAGTTCGAGTGGGATTGTGGGAACGAACCTATCAAAAATCCAGCAAACCCTAAATGACGATTTCTTCTTCGAAACCCTAGCCGCCGCCAATCCTAACCCTAGCCACTTCCAGCGACTTCCTCTGCGTCTGGCGCGGCTCTCTCAGCTTGGATTGTCATTTGTCGCCGAGTTCTGGGTGGGGGGGGGGGGGAGGGGCGCCGCCGAACCACAACAAACCTGTTTGCCATTGAAATCGGTTGAAGCTGCTGCTGTGAAAATTTTCCCTCGTTTCTCTATGCTTCTTCCTCTTCGTTCTCACCCACCACCACCGGCGCCCTCACACGAAATCCACCTATTTCCCCTTTTTCACTCTCTCGACTCCTGCAGCCAACAACCCGAAGCTGCTACCCTGCTCGCCCTCAATCTCTCCATCTCCAACGCCAATCCCTCTTTCCAGCCCACCATTGCAATCTCTGTTGATGGTAGTGGAGGTGGTGATAATGGAGAGATGATAGAGGGAGGGGGCAGGGGAGAGGGTGAGATCGGGGAATGGGGGAGAGGGTGAGACGGGGAATGGGAGTGGGGGTGTGAGGGTTTTTTATTTTTGTTTTATTTATTTTTTAAAAAATTACATTAAACCCCCTAAAGTTTAGTTGATTGGATAATAAACCTAAAACCCTTTAAATTTTAAAAGTTTTATAAAACACCCTCCTGCTTTAAAATTATAATTTTGATGTGATGGACCATTTTACCCTTCAAAATAAGTGACTTAACGACCTATTAACGGAAAAATTTAAAGAAATGGCCTTTCAACAGAAAAATGAGAGTTTGATGATGATAAATAATAAAAAAAATACTTCGGTAACTAAATATAAAAAATGGGTATAGTTGAGTGATTTTTCTTACAGTTTACCCTTTTTATAAATAACGTAATTAATTATATTTTTAATGCGAAGGGAATAGCATAAATAAGAGCACTCATTTTTTGATAAACGTAGCCCTGAAAATAATCAGGTGGCAACATCAACTGAGGAAGCTAGGTGGACAAAGCCTGGTCCGGGACAGTGAAAGTGCAATATTGATGCTTCGATGCCAACGAGGGTGGAAAAGTGGGTTGTGGTGCAGTAGTTCGGGATCATGATGGCGTTGTGGTGGCTGTAACTTGCAATTAGGTAGTGGGATGTGTCGAAGCGGCAACGACTGAATTGCTTAGCCTGCGAGAGGCCATTAGTTGGGTCAAAAATATGGATGTGCTTGGAGTCGTTGAGATGGATGCGCTTGGAATGGTAAAAGCGGTTGATGGTGCTATCGTGGATAACTCGTCGTATGGAAGAGTTGTAGAATATTGTCGTCGGTTATTAAAAGAGGTGTCTAGCTCCTCTCTTGAGTTTGTTAAACGGTCAGCAAATCACGCCGCTCACTCTGTAGCTCGGATAGCGGATTCTATTTCTAATTGCAAGTTTTGATTTGCCTGTATTCCTTTATTTCTTCAAAATGTAATAATAAAGGATTGTGCTTAGTAAAAATTTTATTTTGGCGTAAAAAAAAGAGCACTGATTTGTGTTATTGGGGAGCAATAGTACAGGGACCTTCATGCACTTTACCCGTAATGTACTATTCCAATTTTTTTCAAAAAAAATATGTCGTCTTAGCTAGGGATGATCATGTTTCAGTTTGGTTCGGTTTTGGTCACTTTTAATCAAAATCGCAACCAAACCAATAGTTCGGTTTTATCATTTTTCAAAACCGAAACCAACCCAATAATATGAAAAATCGATTCTTCGGTTTTACATTTTTCAAAAAATAATTTATATAATTCTCAAATTTTAAATGAGAAATAGAAAAAATTCATAAAGTAGAGATTTTCAATCACAAAAAAAAAATTATAATTCAATTTATAAAATTTAAGTGAACATAATTCTCTATTATGGAAGTTGAATAAGAAAAATAGAAAGTAAAAGAAAAGAGTGAAATTTTATATAAATATAATACTCAATATTATAAAATATAAATGCATTGATAATATAAGTGTATATAAGTAATTAACTAAGTAAAAATAAATAAATATATAGTAGTAATATTATCTCAGTTCGGTTCGATTTGAAAATTATAATACCATGACTAAACCACAACCAAACCAATATTCTCGGTTTTGATAGTATTAAAAACCGAAACCAAATCAATACATTGGTTCGGTTTTTTCGTTCGATTTCGTTAATTTGGTACAATTGGTTAGATTTTACATTTTTTTCTCAGCCCTGGTCTTAGCTTTGAAAAGTTGTCTTAAAAGGACACTCGTATTAAGGCTTTTTAATGCATATTTTACCACAATTTTTTTTTTTTTATAATTATTTATTCCCACTAACCTTCTTAGGATTAATTATATATGTATCTTTTTTAATAGAGTAATAATATTTTAATATGAATAAAATTTTGAACCTCTCTAAATTTTTAATTTGTGTGTGTAAAATTGAAATGATATTTCTTTTGAAACGGGAGTATTCATGGATAAGACTATTAAATTAAGAGTCTACCTTCCATTAGGGCATATCATTAGTTTCTTAAACACCAAACCGCACGATATTTACTTAGAGTTCGAATTTTTTATATTAAATAATATGTTATTTTTTAAATATTTTTTATGAAAATTTTTATTTTAATTCTTAAATTGTGACACTAAAATATTAACTTTAAATTTTAAATAATAAAATATGTATCATTTTTTTAAAATAATGTATCGAATATAATGTACCATTAATTAATATAGAAAATCAGAATTCATTTACTTACCACCATCTACCAATACCAACCGGTATGGGTGCGGACATATCCTCTCATATATTTCGAGCTAATTCATTTCATTTGACATTCATGACACTGGTTTGATATTCATCTGTTCATACCAAATGTATGAAACTCTCCGCCCATTTGCAAATTTTAACGTTCAGAGCAGGGATGATAATTTATAACCCGATTAAATTTGTGGATTTATAAAATTAATCTATTTAAGTAAGTAATAATCAATAAATTTAAACATATTTAGTAAGTTAATATCAAATAGATTCAAATTTAATGATTATAACACACTTAAATAGCTAAATTTTAAAAAAATTATAGACTTACAGGTTTAATCGAGTCACAAATTGCCACCCCTATTCAGGAGTAGATGATTGTAAGCAAAATGAATCAATGAAACTTTTTAAAACCCATTTCGAAAGAAAAAAAAAATTCGCGGCCCATATCTCAGTTAAATAAATAAATAAATAATACGGAAAATAGATTTTCCGGCCACATCATTCCCTTGTTTAATATTTGATTCATCAAAGTTTGTTGATTTTATGTGTATCATTTTAATTAGTACGGTTGGAATTTTATAAAATAAATGATAATGTTAGAGGTAGAAATGAGTTAAAACCTTTCAAATAGGATTAATATCATATATTGAGGATTAAAAAAAAGTTGGAAACGTCGAATCGATTCCTCTCAGAACGCTATGGCGCTCTTGGAGCGCTATGGCATAATTTATCTGAGAGTTGTAACAATTTTGATTCGTTAAAGTCTCTATAGCGGAAAATATCGCTATAACGGTCCAGCAACGGCTACATTTTTGAAAATCAAAAGACATGACGTTTTGAGAAATTTTGCCATAGCGAAATCTGGAGCGCTATAGCGAAAATTTTCTGAAAATTTGAATTTCAATGATCGCGTCATTTGGTTGCGACCATTGGAAAATGGTATGTCAGAGCCTATATAAATAGAGTTTCAACAATATTTCTATATACTTGAAGATACTCATTTCTACACTCTCTCACTCTACAACTCTTTTTAATTCTTAAGAAAGAGCTCCGATAATTGCTGATCGTCGTTCTTCAGGTGCAAGTCTAATGCTAGAGGGGGAATGCCGTTAACCTTGCAGCAAATAGTAGGGGCATTTGTCACTTTAAGGACAATGATAAATCACGAGATACAAACATTATTTACATCTTCATTCCCCTTTGCTCTTATAGCTTTTTCTAGCAATCTTAAAATGATAAACCGTTGAAGATGGCGACATGGGTCGAAAGTACGTTCCAAGCTATGGATCAGAACATTGTGAAGCTTGAACCTTTCGATGGGACAAATACAATCGATGGAAGGACAAGATGATGTTCATGTTGACCGCTCTTCACGTGGCTTATCTTCTCAGTCCAAACTTACAAGATCTTCCCGCACCTACAGCCGATGACACAAAGGCCATGATTGATGCTCGGGAGAAGCGACGAGAAGACAAAGTAATTTGTACAGGACACATCTTGAACGCTGTTTCAAATCATATTTATGATCTCTTCACCAACGTGCAGTCCCCTCGAGAAATTTGGAACGCATTGCAGGCAAAGTACAGTGCTCAAAAGAAAGGAACAAATAAGTTTTTGATTACAAAGTTTTTCGATTTCAAAATGGTTGATCATCTGTCTATCATTTATCAAGTCCATGACTTTGCTGCATTGATTTAGAAATTAAAAGAGTAAAAAGTCAAAATTCCTGAGTCATTGCATGTGGGCGCGATAATTACAAAATTACCACACACATAAAATAACCATAAAAACAAAATATTTCAATCAAACGAAGAATTTATTTTGGATCGATTTGAGGAACCCCTCCGTATAGAGGAAGAATCTCGTAATAGTTTCAAAGGACACTTGGATCAAACGTTTTCAAAGTAAATTTTGTCAATGAAACGAAACAAAGGGATGGGGGCAAAAAGAACTCTGGTGAGTCTAGCAACTCTGGAGGGAAGAAGAGAACTTTTGATGACATATCAGACCCAAATAAAACGAATTACAAGTTCTCCAAATCTTGTTATCATTGTGGGAGAATGACCATTTGAAGAAAGATTGCCTATTTCTCAAGAAGGCAAACAAGGAGAAGACTAACATGGTTGAAATTATGGATACTTGTTGCTGTGGTGGCGAAAGTTAACATGGCAACAGTGACGAAGACTCTTTCTTGGTGGTATGATTCCGGGGCTACAGTTCACATGTGCAACGACAAAGATCTTTTCAAGACTTTTGAGAATGTCGGTGAAGGACAACAAGTCATGATGGAAAACAGCCAGACTGCAAATGTTCTTGGGAAGGGTACGGTGAAAATTTTCTTCACTTCCGGTAAGAAACTCTTGTTGACTATAATATTATGTATGTGCCTCAGCCAGACTGCAAATGTTCTTGGGAAGGGTACGGTGAAAATTTTCTTCACTTCCGGTAAGAAACTCTTGTTGACTATAATATTATGTATGTGCCGAAAATGAGAAAAAAAATCTTGTATCTGCTAATCTTTTGAGTAAGAAAGGTGTGAAGGCAATCATTGAGTCGGATAAAGTTATATTCTCTATAAACGGTGTCTTTGTTGGAAAGGGATACTGTTGTGATGACATGTTTAAATTGAGTATTAATGAAAATAATTATTCTGCTTATATTGTTGGCTCTTTACCTTTTAATTTATGGCATATTAGATTAGTACATGTTAACTTTGGTTATGTCAATTACATGTCAAATAATGGTTTAATTGTTTGCAGTAAACCAACCAATGAAAAGTGTGAAATTTGCATACAAGCAAAGATAACTAAAAAATCATTTTCTTCTGTTGAAAGATCATCTAATTTGATAAATTTGATTCATTCAGATATTTGTGAATTAAATGGTGTTTTGACTAGAGGTGAAAATATGTATTTTATTACCTTTATTGAAGATAACACTAAATTTGCATATACTTATTTAATGAAATCTAAAGATCAAGCGTTTGACATGTTTCTGTGCTTTAAATCAAAATTTAAAATTCAAAAGAAAAAGAAAATTAAAGTCTTGAATAGTGATAGGGGAGGTTAATATTTTCCTAATGACTTTAATTTTTTTTATGCTCACGGTATTATGCACGTGAAAAGTGCACCATATACTCCACTACAAAATGATATGGCTGAAAGGAAAAATACACTAGTTGATATGGTGAATATTTTATTATTAAATGCTAACCTCCCTAATAACTTATGGGGTGAAGCATTGTTAATCGTGTGTCATATTAATAACATGATACCTTCAAAAAAAATTAAAATCTCTCCATTTGAATTATGGAAGGGAAGAAAATTAAACCTAAGTTATCTTAGAGTTTGGGCTTGTACTGCCTACTATAGAGTTATGGATCCTAAAAGAATTAAATTAGGATCGATGGCTCTAGAAAGTGTGTTTGTGGGATATGCCCAATACTCTAAAGCATATCGTTTATTTGATCTAGAATCCAATGTTATAGTAGAATCAATGAACGTTGAATTTATTGAACATAAATTTGTTAACGATTCTACTAATGATATACAAACACAAGAAATCGTTTCAAATGCAAATAAAAGGAAAGCTCTTGACATCTCGAGTGAACCTCGAAGAAGTCAAAGAGCGAGAAAGAAAAAGTATTTGGATTATGATTTTATTGATTTTCAATCTATCATCTTCCTAATTATGACTTCAAAATTACCCATTGTTTTAAATATAGAAGAAGATCCAAAATCTTATAAAGAAACTATGGCTTCTAAAGAAAGTTGTTTTTTGGAAGAAAGTAATCAATGATGAAATGAATTCCATTTTATTAAATAACACTGGGGTATTAGTTGATTTGCCTCTTGGTTCAAAAGCATTGGGATGTCGATGGGTATTTAGAAGAAAATCGAATACTGAGGGAGTCATACAAACGTTTAAGGTAAGACTTGTCATCCGCGGTGATAGACAAAAGGAATGTATTGACCATTTTAACACGTATGCACCAGTCGCTAGGATTACATCTATAAGAGTATTATTTGCTCTTGCTTCTATTTACCATTTGTGTGTACATCAAATGGATGTTAAAACTGCCTTTCTAAATGGTGAGTTGCCTGAAGAAGTGTATATGCAACAATTAGAGGGATTCATTATGCCTGAAAATAAAAACAAAGTGTGTAAGTTAGTTAAGTCTCTTTATGAACTAAAATAAGCACCTAAACAATGGCATAAAAAGTTTGATGTGATATTGTCTCATGGTTTTAAGCATAAATACTTCAGACAAATGCCTATATTCTAAGTTTACTAAAGAATATGGTGTAATTGTTTGTTTATATATCGATGATATGCTTATTTTTGGGACAGATATGAAAGGTGTGAACGAAACAAAGACGTATCTTTCATCAAGTTTTTAAATGAAAGATATTGGTGAAGTGGATACTATATTGGAAATTAAAGTTTTAAATAAAATGTGATTTTTCTCTTTGTCAATCTCATTATGTTGAAAAGATTATAAATCTATATCAACACTTGGGAATTAGAGAGGCTAGTACATCATTTGAAAGTTCATATAAATTGATGGAAAATTCGGGGAGACCAACCGCTCAATTATCTTATGTTAGTGTAATTGGTAGTTTAATGTATGCCATGCATTGCACTAGGCCGGATATTTCGTTTGCTGTTTGTAAGTTTTCAAGGTACACCTCTAATACAGGTGGGGATCATTGAAAAGCAAACGCAAGAATACTTGGATATCTCAAACGAACTTTGAGATTGAGATTAACTTATGAGGGTTATCCAGCAGTATTAGAGGGATACTCTGATGCTAGTTGAATAACAAGTGAAAGTGACAACAAGTCAACGTTTGGGTAGATATTTACCCTTGGTGGGGGAGCCATTTTTTGGGCTTATAAGAAACAGACGTGTATTACGCATTCCACAATGGAATCGGAATTTGTTGCACTAGCAACCGCGGGAAAGGAAGGAAAATGGTTGAGAAATATGTTACTAGAAATAGAGTTGCGACCATAACCAATGTCAACCATCTCCTTACACTGCGATAGTGAAGCTACTTTGTATAGGGTCTTTAACAAGGTATATAATAAAAAATCTAGATATATTAGCTTGCAAGATGATTATGTTGATTTTTCTCATTATGTTGAAAAGATTATAAATCAATATCAACACTTGGGAATTAGAAAGGCTAGTACATCATTTGAAAGTTCATATAAATTGACGGAAAATTTAGGGAGACCAATCGCTCAATTATCTTATGTTAGTGTAATTGGTAGTTTAATGTATGCCATGCATTGCATTAGGCCGGATATTTCGTTTGCTGTTTGTAAGCTTTCAAGGTACACCTCTAATACAGGTGGGGATCATTGTAAAGAAAATGCAAGAATACTTGAATATCTCAAACGAACTTTGAGATTGAGATTAACTTATGAGGGTTATCCAGCAGTATTAGAGGGATACTCTGATGCTAGTTGAATAACAAGTGAAAGTGACAACAAGTCAACGTTTGGGTAGATATTTACCCTTGGTGGGGGAGCCATTTTTTGGGCTTATAAGAAACAGACGTGTATTACGCATTCCACAATGGAATCGGAATTTGTTGCACTAGCAACCGCGGGAAAGGAAGGAAAATGGTTGAGAAATATGTTACTAGAAATAGAGTTGCGACCATAACCAATGTCAACCATCTCCTTACACTGCGATAGTGAAGCTACTTTGTATAGGGTCTTTAACAAGGTATATAATAAAAAATCTAGATATATTAGCTTGCGAGATGATTATGTCCGAAAATTGATAAATGACGTAATTATTACTATCTTTTACGTAAGAAAAATTAATAATTTGGCCGATCCGTTTACAAAAGGACTTGCTAAGAAAGTAGTAAGTAAGATATCTTACGAGATGGAATTAAAACCCTGCTAAAGAGTCACCAGTAATGGAAACCCAATTTTTCCTTCGATAATCTCCACTTAGAAGTTCAATGGGTAATAACAAGTTACCGATAATTGACTGAAAAGTACTATAATTTGGTTTTGGGAGTACTTATTTTTAGAGGATGCGTTCAAAATACTTAATGAATTTTTAAGCTACAGAATATGACCATATTTATTTGATGCCTAAAAGGGTACCCACCTATATAAACATAAAGAGTGGTTTCACTCTATATCAAAGATTCAAGGGTTGGTCTTTGGAAATGTTTATAAAACCTAGGAGAATGAATTTCAGAGAAGTTGAAAGGTTACGTGTTTAATGCTTTCGGCTTTAACACAAGGGATGAAGGTTCAATCTCTCTAGACACCTCTTATTCCGTTAGAACTTTGAAGTAATTAAACAAGAGGAAGATTGAAGTCAAGAGACATCTTTCTTGATACGTAATCTAAAAAGATATAACATTATAATCTAAATGGGGGATTGTTGGAATTTTATAAAATAGATGATAATGTTTAAGGCCGAAATGAGTTGAAAACTTTCAAATAAGAATAATATCATATATCGAGGATTAAAGAAATATCGAAAAACGTCGAATTGATTCCTCTCAAAACGCAATGGCGCTCTTGGAGAGCTATGACGGAATTTATCTGAGAGTTGGAATAATTTTGATTCTTGAAGGTTGCTATAGCGGAATATACCGCTATAGCGAAATTTTTCCATAGCAAAATCTGGAGCGCTATAGCGGTCCCAGAGTGCTGTAGCGAAAATTTTCTGAAAATTTGAATTTCAATGGCCGCGTCCTTTATTTGCGATCATTGGGAAAGGGTATATCAAGGCTTATATAGCAGTATTTCTGGACACTTGAAGATACTCATTTCTACTTTCTCTCTCTCTCTCACTCTACAACTTTCTTTAATTCTTAAGGAAGAACTTCGATAGTTGTTGATCGTCGTTATTTGAGTGCAAGTATAATCCTAGAGGTGGTACGGCGTTAACCTTGCAGCAAATAAAATGGGCGTTTATCAGTTTAAGGACAGTAATAAATCACGAGATATACACATTATTTTCATCTTCAATCCCATTTTCTCTTATATCTTTTTCTAGCAAGTACTTCCTCCTTTTCGTACAGCATCCACTATTTTATATCGAGGACTTTCATTCAAAAGTTTTCTTTCAGAATTAAGCTATAAATAATATATATTTGATATTCAAAATATGATTAAGGCTCGGATCACGAATCTAATATATCACTACATTTGAATATCTCAACATTACCCATATTTCATATATTTTCAATATCCTACTCAAATATCATCAAATATCACATATTAATATCAAATACTTTCTATTTATTATCCCTATACCTATATACTCACATAAATTAATTTAAATCTATCACATCATATTCTCTCTCTTTTTTCTCATTTATCTTCAATCTTCTATCTCCTCTTACATCACTTTAATTTTTTTCCATTTTTTTCTTTTCTTTTTAAATATCACATCACACTTTTACTCCTACTTTATCTCTCCCTCTCTACTCTCTCTTTCTCTTTTTCTTTCATCCGGAAACTTCTCGCTTCCCCAATTCATTTGCTTCATTTCTTCCAACTAAAAACTCCACTACTCATCTCTCTCTTCCTTCTTGTTCTCTCTCTCTCTCTCTCCCCTAGTTACTCTCTCCTTTTTTCAGCCCCCACATGCTACTTGCTACCATGAATTGTTGGAACTCTTTTTCTTACTTTATACACACTTTCATACACAACTCTCTCTACATTGCACTAATCATGCAAGTGTAGACACCCCATTTTTGACCCCGGTGAATAAAGGATTAATCGGGAAGTTTTTGTTCAATAAAGAATTAAAAGTAACATTAATTAAAAATGTTACTTACATTCAAAATAGTATATATATTTAAATGTTGCATTTTACATAT
>JAOWAN010062216.1:0-12159 GCA_028566635.1 Lobelia cardinalis
CGGAGGTGGCGACTCTCAAACTCACACACAAGCATTGAGCGGTCACTGAAATGAGAAAACCCGCGCGTTGTACCGAAGTTCTCATCGCAAACCCTTTCGACGCGAGGATATATCGGGGGTTTCTCACAACACCCTCTTTATGGCACATTCAGAACCTCCCTCTGACTTCCTGTGAAAATAGTACCCATAGGCGTTCTGTAACTCGCCTTTGTCTCCATTTAAGGACTCCTTGTGTTCATTCACACCCAGTGACCTAATGTCCTTCAGTTCCATAGCGACCTTTCCTCTTTCACGGAGAACACCAAGGCGGTATCGATTGAAGAGGAAGCGCGTAACTGAATCGTCCTTACTTGAGCGAGTCGGTGATAACTACAGCTCCATGTCTAAGATCCATCCGGTATGTATCCTTCTTTTATACCCATTTGTGTTCCAACAAACTTGTCTGTATCTGAGATTGTGTTTCGTCTGTTCCGGAGTCTCTATCATATATGTACTCAAAAGTCGATTTCGGTTTCCTATTTCGCTTTGTAGAATGCAGCGTGTATGATTGATGCTTTTCGGTTAGGGGTATGACCACACTGTTTGATTTTCCCTTCAAATTATTACTGTCAACAATTATAAATAAATACAGCAACGTAATCAAAATTCAAGGATCAGCGATATCCGGAAGCCATTCAATTCAAATTCCTTAAATTAATACGTTCTTGTACACTTTAGGATGACATGTATCCGCCAGAGTGGGACGAAGACACTGTTTGTTATAGCAACACTTCTAACACTGGTGCACCAAATCCACTTCAGTTTTTGAGAGATCATATAAATGGTTTTCGAGCCCCCATAGCTGACATTAATACTGCCCACCCCTTGAGTCGGTGAATAATCCCCTTCACTCCACATCTAACACCCAACGGGGGCAACCCATAAAAAGTGCTGCAGGAAAAACAAAGAAAGGGGTCGATAATGTGTTTAAGCCTAATTTTTATACAGCTAGTGGCCCAGTCTTCACTACAGCAATGACAGAATACCTGGTAGAACTTATGCTTGATGAGGTAAAGAATCCACGAAGGCCTAATGGGGGTGTGCTACATCCAAGTGCACTACCTGACATAACTGCTGCTCTAAATGCTAAGTTCAAGACTTCTTTAACAGTTGGCTCTGTTAAGACGAAGCATGGTAGAATTAAGAAGGAATATTCTGACTTCATCACGTTGAAGCATAATATGACTGGAATGGGTTGGAATAATGTCTTGGACATTCCACAAATGGATGATGATTGGTGGAACAATTTGGCAAAGGTAAACACTGTTATCTATTACACCTAACTACAATCATGCCTATATTTTGTTGGACTAGTAAATCCTAACCCTAATTTACTCGCTTTTCTTTGTAGGCCAAGAAAGACCTGTGCATCTTTAGGTACCACAGAATATCCTATATTTCCTTACATACACCTCCACATTATATAACCTCATCCCTCTCACACTTTCTCTTGTAAAGTTTCAATCTTTTTTTCAATGGCCCATGTAGGTACGAGACTTTGCCGCACTTTGATACACTGCACCAGATCTTTACTGGCCAAGTCGCGACTGGAGAATACTCCACCAGTTCCAAGGTTAATCATGCACCCATGTCCATCCAACAAACAGGGACTGCACCTATTGTGGGGAGTGGTGGCATAGACATAGATTTAAATGGTAATCCTGAAGATTTACAACAACCCTTCTCTGCACGCCTTCCCCTTCGAAACAAACCAGCTAAAAAACAAAAAAGCAGTGGTCGGGATGATGCCATGATGAGTGTTTTGCAGTCGTTGCAAGAGAGCAATAACGCGAAGACTAGGGCAATAAACCTTAGGACTCAAAGATCAGACAAGTCTGTTTCCATGGGTGATGCTCCAACTCCCACCATCGATGAAGCCGTGGCACTTTTGTGTCAACTCCCCGATATTGATGATTACTCATTTGCCCAGGCGTGTAATTGCTTGCGCGATGCAAATAGTCGTATGCTATTTGCATCCATCCCTGATGACAAGCGGCGTCGGCTATGGGTTTTGTACCAACATGGTAAGGCTGAACCCGCTTCAAACAAGCCACCGGTGTAGGACTATGAAAGGCATGTACCTGCCTTAAAATCTGCTCAACTCAATAAGGTTCAGGTTGTACTATGTATTCCCCAAAAATTGCAGTAAGAGTGTTGTTGTTGCCATCCATTGATGGGAATATTAATCAGACACCATTTCACTTCCAAAATCTGTTAGGTAATAAATTGTAGTGTAGTTGTAAACCTGGTCACGTCAATGACTCTTCTATTTGCTCTTAGAATTCATTACTGTCAAGCTTGAGAGCAACACCAACCTGACTGTTGTAATTTCCATTCGCTTAGACTAGCAATTATTTCTTAGCACTGATGTTTGGCCGCTTTATAACCACTATTAATGTCTGTATTCTGTTGACTGGTTATTTGCACTATTTCAATAGCACCTTGTTATTACTTTTGCCTTGTCATACTTGACATTTTTGCATGCAAGATAGTTTATTCTTCCTTTATCATTTTGGTCACACAGGGCTTTATATTTGTCTCCGGTTAAATGCAAATTACAACTCTTCTTTGTAAACCAAACAGGTGTAGAATGTGTTCACGGCTACACCCAAAAAAACAACTCCTCAATTAGTTTTTAGGGAATGGATGATTGGGAAAACAATGATCAGTCTGAAGGCCACTCGGCATCCACCTCTGATGATGATAATGATGATACCATTCAATTGATACTTCTGCATCTCTTGGGAAATAGTTGGTCTGATAAAGAGCCACAACACACTTCTAAACTTCGTGGTCATGAATGGGTGGCGGAGTTAGTAGAAGGTCATGGTGACCGCATTAAAAACATGTTACGTATGAGTAGTGATTGTTTCATGTCGCTTTGTACGCATTTAGTGTCTAAGGGATATTATACTTTCAACGCACGTCAAAAGATATCTGTGGAGGAGTCTGTGGCCATCTTTGTTTTAACCGTTGCTAGTAATCCCAAGCATCGCAACATGGCTGAGCGCTTCCAGCACAGTGCTGCAACAATATCCTTCCATGTTAACAAGGTGTGCGATGCATTACAACATCTAGCTACTGAAATTATTTTCCCCAGAGATGTTGGCATTAGTCATCCTAAGATTATCGGAACAAATTTTAACTTTATAAGGGACTACTATTATGGAACGGATTTTAGTAATTGTTTGCATTACTAAACCCATGGGAATATTGATCTATTCATTTAAAGGCAATGTAGGTTACATATTCACAGCATTGTCATATTATTTTATAAACTAAAATACGAAATGCATTGTAATTTATGTTCTGGTTTTTGTGACAGATATGAGTTTAATTTATACATGAAGGTGAAATTTTTCGATGACATTTTTACAGATGGTTTCATAATGAGAAAAACAGGCACATAATAGGGGGAGTGTTATAACGTCCATTCGGTGGAGTTAACTACCGATTACAATATTTTACAAACAACAGAAGTCTACGTAGAAAGCATGACACAACAAGTCATGGTTAAACAATAGTTCACTTAATAGACATATGCTTCATGATCACATGGAAGAAACAGTATTATACAAGAAGAAGGATACACTAGGCCGGGATTCATCACTGCAGCAGCTGGTATTTAGGTTCTTCCCATGGCTAACGGCCTGCCAAATAATGTGGTGTAAGCTAATATTCAGCATGTTAACCAAAGCAATGCATATGCATATTTCTTTTTCATAAGTAAGTTGAGAAGTTTTAAGCCATTTTTAACATGTAAAGGGGCAAACATGTGATAAACATACCAGCAGCCAACATTTGTGCGATCACCGCTCCCAACATGGATTGCTCTTGCACTTGGTAAGCCACCCCTTCAACGACGGAGGTCCCGATTGGAACATCCAACTTCGATATCAAGTCCATACAGGGTGGAGTGCCACCACAAATAGGACCACGTTATGGTGCTTCCTCTTCGATGCCAGCACCTTCCACGTTGGGAACAATGGTAGCCATCGGATTGTTGTTATACAACCTAGCAAGCTCTCGTTTGTAGTATCGACGTGGTCGAGTAGGTGGTTTAGGGAAGGTAGGTATTATGGGACGGACAACGACAGGGAATATTGGATTCCCGCTACCTAACATTTGCTGTGATTGCGCCATGGCACGGGTGCAAACCATATTTGGACGGAAACAGAGTCTGAAGGGGTGGATATTTGAGGAAGTAGTGTTGAGGTGGTGAAACTGGAGAATAAACCCATCAGTATATATAGCACAAAGGGTTCGCCAATACTGTATGGAGTGAACTATAGAAGTGGGAATACGCCTTAAATGCCAGACTTGAGATATGTGGAGAAGGGTTTAAAATGATTGGAGGAGAAGTTTTAATTAATTATGCCTGATTTTTCAATTCTTTGTAGAGTCATTTGATATATATTTGTAATATGTGTGTTTAGTGTATGGGGATTGCATGGGAATTCAAACAAGGGCCGAAAGAAATTGGACCAATTTGGGATGATTGTTTCGGCATTTTCACCAAATAAAATAAATGTAAATTATTTGTTGGTGGTTAATTCGTTACGTAGTCACGAGAATATATGATGAATAGAATATCAAAAACAGGCTGAAAGAATCATATATTAATATAAATACCAAATTATGTACTATATAAAGTTTATAATATGTTAGTTGGGCTACTGTCTATTTAGAGACACTAAAGGAAGAGCCATTTAATAGATGTGGTGGATTAAACAATTAGATAAATGGAAGAGCCATGTAATAGATGTGGGTGAATAAAAAAGTATTACATAAATCTGTACGTTCGGGAAGGTAAACACAGCTCGAAATGGTTATGTTCCTCGTAGACGTTGTATTGAAAATATGATATCTGTAAATTTATAAAGATATAATTTATAGTACAAACGTTGTGCCTTTATATTTTACATTTTAGATTCGGGAAGGATCAAACAGCGAAAATTGCACTTATAGTGATAGGTAATGTTATAGTTTATATTCACTCGAGCAGTTCATAACTGTACATATCCAAACATAGAACCCCAAAAGGTCTTATGCGTAACCGAATTGGGTACGTAACAACCCATAAATAGTCAATTATATTCCTGAGTATTGGAATATTTGTGGTTAGCTTAACCATAAAAGGGTGCCCACTATTTGGGGTTGACCATAACTCACACCGTCCAGCATCTTCTATTATAAATGCGTATCCATTTGGTAGGTCCGTTTTTGTCTCATATGCGCAGACGCGGCACCCTACGCAGATCATTATGAAAGATAGAGTGTGCGGCACAGTCCATTGGAACTCTTCGCGTTCAGGTTTGATGGGATCACCTGGACAAATTGTCTCACAATAAAGAGTGGAGTTGACAGCAGCGGGCCCAATAGGTAGTGTATGTGTCCAGGTATAGTATTGTATACAAGTATTACGATAGTAGAAGCATTCAAAGTTACACGAAGCTGCAGTTAAAATTAAGTGACGAGAGAATATCTTCGCTTAGGAGAACGGTGGGAGTTCGCCGTAGTCGGCCTCTTCCATTAGTGAGCCATCGGCCGCTAACCAGATCTTTGACACGGCAAAGAAACTCAGAACCTGAAGTGACGAACGACGTTGTCAACAACATTACTGTCAATGGCATGGACGTACCTGAAGAAGCTCCTCCCGTTGAGGAAAGAACAGATTCCGCTAATATTCTTGGAAGGTGAGTGAATAGTAATATCTTCATTACACAATCCCCAATCTTACCGCAAGTGTTAATCAATATCTGTTTTAAATTTACAAGGATTAGTCCGATTCGAAGCGGGCCACTCACAACGCAGGATGCAATAAGTCCTAGGTTCATGTTGGATCCACAACAGAGCATCAACACTGGCCCTTTGGAGGAATTGGTGGTGGACATTAACAGGCGACTCAGCAGACTTGAAGCATTTGCACGTGCTCGGTTAGGGGCCCTCTTTCCAGCACTTCCTAGATTTGAGATTGCCGACATTAATCCTTATTGGGGTTATCTGGACTGGCAGTATGCCGATTTCAATCGTAGGATTGAGCGGTTGGATTTTGCGCTGAATTACTTGGCTTTTATGAGATCTCAACAGTGAGCCGCATCCTTGTCGCAGCCTAAGAATGGTTAGGTTAACAGCTAATTGAAAGGGAAATTTGTATTGTGGACGGTGTGGTCGTTTTCTTATGTATGTTTCTCTGCTTATTGATGACGGAATGCTGGTTGTGAATCTATGTTATGTTAAATGTTCTATCTAATGCAATGACTTTGCGTATCAATTGCGCGTGAATGTCCTACAAGAATCACTATTACAGACAATTGCCATGACCGTATCGATTTGTATTACAAAACAACGGGTTTTGCAACATTGAAGCGCATATGAGACCTTTGGGATGATCGAATGGTTGTTTTGCAATGTACATATGAATGTCTTTGATTACAGCACAAGAGTTGTGAGAGTTTTGAGAGTACAAGAGTTTTGAGAGTTTTGGAATAATTACAGTACAAGAGTTGTGAGAGTTTTGGAATAATGACATCTACAGCACAGTGTCTTTGATTCCCATGGGCAAAAATTCGGATAGTAAAATAGCGGGTAGAAAACCTTAGGCGAACATTTATGTTTACAATTTGTGGTACATGTGAGTTTGCTGGAGGCAAGAGGTGGAGATGATGACAGTAGTAAATGGGTTGAATTAGCACAAAAATATTGGTTATATTATCATGCAAGATTGCAAGCCACCTGTTCTACATAACAAAAAGAATGTATGTGATGGACAGATTTTGATTTCAGGATTATAGTGAAGGGATTGAAGTTATTGGCATTTTCGAAAAAAGTAGGATTAATAAAAAACCAAATCCGAAGCAGCTATTTTGCGCAAACGATTATTCTGGTCACGGGATTAGGGCGCCAAAAATTGGGCGGGTTCAAATTTCACACTCAGCGAGTGGGCCAATTGTGCACGCTTGCCGAAGCGTCCTCAACACACCACTATGTGTTTCCCTACTTATTTAAGGGATGAATGTGCACTCCGGACGATAAGCACCACCTTAGCTCCAACATATAACACCCAAAACCCTACGTGCATCTCTTCATCATCAACGCGAAGATGTTCTCACCGGGGCGTCGTATTAGGAATCGCTCAAATTTCAGTGCCCGAAATGCATCTCGGCCAAGGTACTCGCCCTATGCATACGATGAGTTGATTATACTCTCAGACAGCGACTCCGATCAAGGCCCACCGCATGCAGACGAAATTCAGGAGGTTAGTGATGAAGTGAACTCCCAACCCTTGGCAGAAGAAGTAGACATCGCCGATGTCGTTGCCAGTGAGGTTGAAGCTGACTCAGGCGAACACGCAGAGGGGAGCGACAACAATGAACCCAACTATGTACTAGCGCTGGGTGTAGCAGCTGCAAAAAAAATGGTAGGGGACAAACTTCCCGAGGTGGTCATAGAGAATGCAAATGTTGTTGCCGAGGATGGCACAGAATCTACGGAGGCTGTTGAGGGGAAAAAGGTAGTGGAAAACGAAGGAATGGGAGAAACAGACGACGAGAAGACGAAAAACTTCCTCATAGGCTGGGGATAAATTAATTGATGTTTAGATAACAAATTCACAGGTAACCTTGTTCGCAGTATAATAATCCTTCTCATATAGGTCATTTTGTTGAGATTACATTTTTCAACGCCTTTTGTGAATGTTGTTACAGGGCATATATAGGTGGGCAAACCCTGGTGAACTTTTGGTGGTAGGAAGCCTTCAGTGGATACTCGGACGAGCAAATGAGATAAGTTGGTGCCATAGTAGTGGAAATGAGCCTTTAGGAATTAGGCTGATCGTGGTTAGAAAGGGAGTTATCCCTACGCCGAAGATGAAGTAGTAATATTTATGTATAAGTTGGCACAACTCTCCTTCAAATCTCTATCTTTTTTTGTGTAATCTGGTTAATGATCAATATGACGGTTCTCAATAATGTTATAGCAGTTTCCACAATTCCTTGTACATAAAATGTTTCTGCAAACGTTCTAGGGTTAAAACCCTGTTGTTTGGTGGTAAATACATGCAATGCAAAATAATGGACCTGCTGCAAATGTCAGATGCAAAAGGAAGGAGGCACTGGTACATAAAATGTCAGCTGCAGAAGAAAAAGTTATGATAAGGGCAATATAGACATTTCATAAGTAAAACTCATCTACACCATATTTTTCATCTCATATTTTGAACAGTACCGTCCGCGTCGATCTATTACGAAAGTGGATTCCTGATCTGGCCCTTACTCCATCGGCGGGCGATCGGCGTACAAAGGACACTCGATGTTTTTACTGTTTTACAAAGCCTTCTTTCTCGTAAATTGTAAATGTAACGTCCTAAATTTTTTACGATAAATCCAAACTAATCTAATCTATCGAACAAATCGCTAAAATAAATTCAATAAGCTGAAACACTAAACTAAAACTCCAATGCCATCATTCTCTAAAATTTCAATGTATAACCAATTTATCAATTTCTTGTTACACTTATTTCAATAAACCTGTAGAGAGTCTATATAGATCCATAAACTAATACATTAATCTAAATTCTTAAATAAGATCAGTATGCTTCCGATTATTGCACTTTCACTTTCACTGTATTATTCTTTCTGTTACTCATATACCTGAAATGATAATAAGGGATGAGCTGCGAAGGCCAGCAAGTAATCATACACAAGACGACTTGAATGGGATCAAGCATAGGCAGGCACGAGGTTTTATAAAAGGATATTTTAAAATTAATTGATCATTTTAAAACAATTAGAATATCACAAAGGATCAATTGCTCAAACGATAAAACGATCACTTCAAATTAATCAAACTATAACACAAGTTCAGTATAAATTATATCCTTTTTTGGCGGGACCACTATTTGCTAGCATATTAATCCCTACTAGCGGGATCACTGTTGTTAGCGTATTAATCCCCATTAACAGGATTACTGTTATTAGCGTATTAATTACCACTAACGAGACTACTTTCAC
This sequence comes from Lobelia cardinalis, assembly GCA_028566635.1. Lineage (NCBI taxonomy): Eukaryota > Viridiplantae > Streptophyta > Magnoliopsida > Asterales > Campanulaceae > Lobelia > Lobelia cardinalis. The sequence continues at coordinate 9,051 of JAOWAN010062216.1, forward strand.
TTTACACTCATACAAAACAAGTAAAATTATAATCGATAAAACAATTCAATCACTCTCTATAAGAAGTAAACTTTCGACACAAAATCAATCAATAAATACAATTAATGAAACGAAACAATCGAACTTATAAAGATATATTTGATCCCATGAAACAATCAACAATAGAACGTTTAGAAATCAAATCGAGTTTACAAAACGAAGGCATCTTGTATATAACCACTTATCTCAATATAAACAGATTAAAGTTAAAACAGTACTTCTTCCCAATTAAATTGATCACTTGAACCTAAATATCAAAATAATATATTATTTAGCAAACTATATGCAAAACCTCTAAGAAGCTTATAAAACGGTGGAGCGCCGCACCAGTTTCTCTCTCGATCGGCTCTCCTCTTTGATTCAGCACAATACAATAAAAGTATTTCATAATATGCTCTAATTAATATTCTTAAAATGATGTAACTGGTTCTTGTTATCACTCCCATTTAATAGGCAATTTAAAACTTATCAAAATTATCTTTTAAAAAGTTTTAAATTCTTTTGAAACCACTTATTTTCACAATTTATCTATATTCAATTAGAGGTCAAAAATAGTAATTTATTATATATTTTTATAAATTTTTATTTTTATTTTGTTATTAGAATTATTATTAATTTTCGAATATTACATTCGATCCCCCTTTAAAAATTTGGTCTCTAAATTCATCTTTCTTACATTACTACCACCACATCTCAAAATAAATCAATACCGTCGCACCATCATAAAATAATTGAGACACTATCTTATAAATATTAAATCAGTTAATTTCTTAAATAAAGACGTACCTCCACCACCTAACTTGTCAAGAGCACCTGACTGGTGGAGAGCATAAACTCTATCGACACGAGTTTGACTGTTGTTTCCACCATCATTTGTCTTAGTTTCTTTTAAATCTTTAAGAAGAGTACAATTCTTGATGATAAGGCCTACCTTTCCAAATTTAAAGCATGCACATGTTTCGAAATAAAAAGGCTGATTCCCATGATATCTCCCATACGTCTTCCAATTTCCCGACCGACTATTTTGTGCACTAACCTTATCTTCCTCATTTTCTTGTATCTTAACAAACTTGTCCCTTGGCCTAACCACTTCAATTTCTTCCATTCTATTTCTTTTACTCTTTCGATTTTTCTTTTCCTCCTTAACCTCATTAAGAATCTTCTCCACCGGTAAAGCCTTATTTAGAACCTCAGCATAGGTTCTTAACTCAAATGGAGCAATTCCTTGCTTAATTTTGGGATTTAGACCCTACCTAAACCGATGAGCATGACTTTCTTCATTTGACAGAAGATTAGGGGCAAACTTGGATAACCTTGCAAATTTCGCATCATACTCGGCAACTGTCATGCTTCTTTGGACCAATTAAAGAAATGCTGATTCTTTCTCTCTCCTCACACTCATAGGAAAATATTTCTTATAGAATTCTACTTTAAATATCTACCATGTATATGGATTTTGATCATTTTGATTCTTACGCTTCTCCATTAACCACCAATCATACGCTCTCTCTCTAAGCAAAAAAGTGTCACATTCCACCTTCTCTCCCTCATAACAATGCATCCCCTCAAAAGTTTTCTCCATCTCTAATGTCCAATCTTCTGTCGCTATCGGTCCTCCAACTCCACTAAAAGTTGAGGTGGTAAGCTTCTTGAATTCCACTAACTCACTTTGTTGTTTAAGTGGGGCCAAACAGCCCCAGTAAGCACTTGAACAAATTGGGTAAGGTCGGGTTGAACAATCATCAATATTATTTTCATTTGTTCTCTGATCCTCAGTACGGTTATTCCTAGTAAAACGACATGCTCTCTTTAGTGGCATCTTGACCTATAAAATAAATATTAGCTATTAAATATTTATCATAACATTTTAATTCAATAGTTGTATTAAAGCTTAGACAGCAAATTTATACTTTAATATTCACCTTACTCTTGCTTCTAGACAAAATACCAAAAATAAAACCAACACCGAAAATATTTTCCTTAAAGACCGTATCTTAACTTTCATATATTTAAGTTCTATAGTCTTAGTATCATGTCTAAAACATGTAAGATAATGTTGCTACTTCTACACCCCAAAATATCAAATATCAATTACCAAGATCCTAACCCTGGGCTAGCCTAAAACCTTCAGGTTGGGATTGACTCTGATACCACCTGTAACGCCCCAAATTTTTTACAATAAATCCAAACTAATCTAATTCATCAAACAAATCGCTAAAATAAATTCAATAAGCTGAAACACTAAACTAAAACTCCTTCGATGCCATCATTCTCTAAAATTCCAATGTATAACCAATTATCAATTTCTTTTTAGACTTATTTCAATAAACCTGTAAAGAGTCTATATAGATCCATAAACTAATACATCAATTTAAATTCTTAAATAAGATCAGTATGCTTTCGATTATTGCTCGTGTACTTCCACTTGCACTTTAACTACATTATTTCTTTAGTATTGTAATTTAAAATATAAAGACACAAATTTATTCTTCGTTCTAAACCACAAAACACTTTGGAACGACCCTGTGGGCTACTAATTAATGTTTGCATCGAATATAGAAAGTTGGAGAGAATTGCTAAGCTAATTACTTGTTCCAAGTCTCGAAGTCGAATCCACTGCAAATTGCAATGTTTATTTTTTTTAGCAATTGGACTAATCTAGTAGACCATCTGTTTTGTGTTTTACTGTAATATTTGAAAAAAAAATATTTAATAATAATACTAAATAGGGACAACTTCATAAATAGTCTCTGAACTTTGGCCGAATCTATGGGTGGTCCCTGAACTTAAAAAAATAATATAAATGGTCCAAATTTGGAAAATCGGCTCATAAATGGTCCATGCCGTAAATTGTAGGTTAAATTGACCGTTATTCGAGGGCAATATTTAGAAAATTCACTTCTGAATTTAAGGATAAAAAAAGTAATTATATCTTCTTCTTCTTCCCTCTACACAGTGTGAGAACCCTCGATTCTATTCTCGATGAGAACTTCGGTACAACGCGCGGGTTTTCTCATTCGTGACCGCTCATGCTTGTGTGTAAGTTTGAGAGTCGCCACCTCCGTTTATA
>JAOWAN010062258.1:0-12156 GCA_028566635.1 Lobelia cardinalis
TTTCAGATTTGGGGGATTTTTTTGGGTTAAGATATGTTTGGAAAAAGAGGCGTGAAAGAAGATGTTGAGAGAGAGAGAGAGAGAGAGAGAGTGCTGCTCGGACGTAAATCTGGGCTTGAGGTGGATGGGTAAGTAGGCGGTGGTCTTGTATGGGGGAGGGGGGAGTGGTGGGTGGACAAGGGGTAGAGGAAAATAAGAAGGAAGAATTGAATTATAAGTTATTTTTTCTAACAAAAGGTTAAAGTTTGCATTTTGATCCAAATGTTAGTTTCTATTATACCAAAAAAAAAGTACGATATTCATTTCAAAATAAAAATTAAAGTACGATAGTCGATGAATAAAAAAAATACTACGATACATATTTTACAACTTTCGTAAAAGTACGATACCCGTTCTGATCGTTTGGCCGAATAATGGAATGGTAGCGAAAAGTTAAAAAGTTTTGTGTTGTGAAAATAAGGATTATTATTACTATCCACTGGATTTATCAAACGAAGTTGCTAGTTGAAAATTTTCTTTCATTATCTCCTAACACAAGTATAAAGATTTTAATTAAGAGGTGAAATAATTCAATGACAAGTAAAAGAAAGGGTTAATTTTATTTTACACCCTAACATTTATGTGAGCTTTTAAAACAGATCCCCAAATTTTTAAAATTTTGAAATGAGTCGTAATGTTGCATTTTTATTTCGAAACATGTTTTTTTGACGGATTCATTTGAAACGTAACGAGAAAGAAGGCATGTGTAAAATACATAAGTGTTTTAAGGGCTTTTATGTCATTTTAGCCTCACGTATAATTCAAGATCTAAATTAAAATTTATCAAAATAAATCTTAACATTTTTTTAAATCATGTACGAAAGAGAAAACATTATATTTAAAACTAAATAACAAACATCGTTTTTCATCATTTTTAAAATTAGGTGCCAGAAGTATGCTTTCCAAATAAGCTGCTGAGCCCCTTGGGCTTGGATTATAATTAGAAAACTATCTTTCAAGCGTTACGCTACTCATAGTGTGTTTTCTATTTTGAACTAAACGAGTACGAAGAAGCTGAGTGTGTTTGGACGTTAAGTTTTTTAATATATTTTTTTATTTTTTATTTTGTGTTTGTTTTGTGTTAATTTTGGTTTTGTTAGACTTTTACAATTTTTCCCTTTAAATTTTAAAAAATTACATAATAGTGATGGAGAGAGAAAGAGTGATAGTTGTAATTTGATGTAATATTTAATAAGATATAAAGATGATATAGAGGTATGTAAAAATAATAGGTAGAGAGAGAAAACTTATTTTTAAAAAACTTATATTTTTGATTTATTTTTTAAATAATATTTAAAAAATTAAACGAATGAATTTTACATGCATTTTCTAACTCCCCAAATTCAAATGCATCTTTGTAGGTCTCATAACTTAATGACGTTACAATAATCAAACTTAAAACTAAACATCTCGAGTTACAATACCAAAGTAGAATAGGAGACCTAATAATATCCCGTCAAGTTAATGTTATGTTCTTGTTATAGTTTTAATTAAAAATAGGAATAATTTTATTTTAGCTGTCAATGTTATTGTAAAGTTTTGAAATAGATTTTCAGGTTTTAAAAGTTTCGAAATAAGCTCTATTTATATTTTTGTTTCGAAGTAGGATTTTTTGGACGAATTCGTTAAAAATTTAACGAAATTCAAATCACGTGCAAACCACGTGAGTTTTTAGGGGTATTTGGGTCATTTTATCCGTATATAAAGTTTAGGATCTAAAATAAAATTTTATAAAATAATCAAATAAAAAAAAGGAAACGTGACCCAATTTCTCCTCCCTCATCCCGTTTCTTCCCCCCTCCATTTCTTGCCCCTCCCTCATGCCGTCTCTCTCTACTTCTCCTCACTCACTCACTCTCTCTCTCTCTCTCTCAACCCTATTTCTTCGCTCGATAGATGAACAAAATAGGTATGAGAAATGGAAGGCCAGAAGTTTGAAGAAGTGTTTCCATCCATATGCTTGCCGGTCGTGTGCAATCAGGTGGCAGTCGCTTTCCCGCCGCCGATCAATTCCTCCAACCAACCTCTCCCTGCGATCAAGACTGTCGTTACCCAGTATGTCCTTAAAACCTAACTGTCAAAGGAAACAGAACCGGCTCCACCTTCTAAACTTCGTCTCGATCTCAAGCGATTCTCTGATCAAAGTTAGTGTTTTGAGTTTGCAGAAGAAGATGAAGATGGCTTAAGATAGGAAACTTCGTCTCGTTCTCTGCAACTTTCTTCTCTTTTTCTTTTGAAAATTCCACCATTTTCGGTTTTATTCTGCTCAGTTTTGGGCAAGATTTGAAATTGGGTTTGGGCATCTGTACAGAATTTGGGGGGATTTTGTTTGAATTTGAGAGATCAAATGGTTTTGTTCCTTTTTAAGTACAAAAAATTGATGGATTGGGAGTGAAGGGTTCGCCGGAGAACTGAGAATTGATTTAGTTCGTTTGATTTTTGTTCCAATCTTGGTTTTTTGTTTATTTTAGTTCGTGTGATTTTTGTACTTGAATACACGGCGACGAAGGTGGAGAAGAAGGTGTGCGTGTGCGGTTTTGGTGGGTAAAGAGGGATTTGGAAATCAAAGGAGAGTAATGGAATAGATCTGAAATGTGGGGGTGAGGGTACTAGCGGTGAAGTTTTAAATGACTGGGTAGAGATTGGAGGGTAATGAGAGATGGTGGTGCAATGAGGGTGGTGGTGGTGCATGGTGTAGTGGGGGTGACAGTGTGCTGGCGTTGCAGTGGGTGGTGGTGTGGTAGTGGGGATGGTGGTGGTGGACCTGATGGCCAATGGTGCAGTGAGGTGGCTGAATGCTAGTGGGTTGGTGTGGTGGTTTGCTGGTGGTGAAGTGGTGGCGAGGTGGGGGTTTAATTAAGGTATAAATTTAATGATAAAGAATTAATGATAATTTAATTAAGGAATGGATTAAAGTTAATTAATGGTAATTTAATTAAGGAATGAATTAAGGTTATTTAATGATAATTTAATTAAGGAAATATTATTAAAAATTAATTAATTAATTTTGAATTTAATATTAATTATTATTAATTTTTAAAATTTATGATTAACTTTTAAAAATAGTTTATTAACTTCTAATTATAATTAATTTTTAATTAAGATATTATAATTAATTATAACTAAAAAATTAAGGCTTATTTTGATAAATTTCAATTTAAGTCCTGATCATCGTATGAGGATAAAATGACATAAAAGCCTATAGAAAACTCGCGTTTTATGCACCTGAGTTGAAATTTGTTAAATTTCTAATAAATCCGTAAAAGAAAACCCATTTTAAAACAAAAATGTAATATTAGGAGCCGTTTTGAAATTTTTGAGACTTGGAACCTGTTTTAAAACTTCACTCTTATGAGTGATTTTATTGATTTGGTTTTTGGTTTTTGTAATGATTAAAGTAAAAAGTAAGAGAGAGATAGAGAGAAAAACTGTGGGACCAATGAGAGAGAAAAGTTAAAAATCAAAAATTATGGATGAAAGTCATCATGAGAACACACCCTAAAATAAAATGAATCCTTAAAAATAAAATTACTCTTTGATTATACTTCGGTAAAACAAAACTGAAGAAAGAAAGAAAGGAGACTCACACTACCTTTAAGAAGGAAACTGCTAAGATCGATCAATCGGCCTCCTTCAAAAAGTCAATTTGTCGGAGTCGGAAACCCGCTTGTGTTATGGTCCTCTCCGTTTCACCGTTCCGTCTTAATATAGTAATTTGAAAGCTTCCTTTTTTTGCTTAATTTCTTCCACCCTCGATCTCTAATTTTATATACTCGTGCCCCAACATAACCCATACACCCTTTATTTAATATCTCATAATTAACTTCACATAATTGTTAATTATAATGGTATAATTAACAATTATGTGTATTTTGGTTTCCTTTGTTTTTTTTTTTAAATTTTCTTTTCATTACTTTATCTTATTGTAATATCCAATTAATTATAGTACTATAATTTATTTATTTTTTGTTGGTTATTACACATTTACGATCAGAGACTATCTGAAAATGAAACAACTCCTCCTCCTAAATTAATGGATTGACAAATTAATTAATAGAATAAAACAAGTGACTCACTTCATCTTGATCTCATCTCTAGCTAATTGACACATCGGCCGGGTTGAAAAAATTAGGAAGGTAGGTTACATTTATTAATCGTATGTTTTAGCATTACTACAAATAAATTGTTATTGTGGCCGGAAACAAATTAAAATATAATTCTATATATTACAAAAGTAAAAATAGTTTTGTAAAATTTCTTTCGGATCGGAGATGATTTTTAAAATCTACTGCAGGCTGAGATCTACGTACACATCAAAACACAAAACTTTAATTACTTTTACTGCTTTACCTGCCTGCCCTTAAAACTATCGATCGATAGCTACGTACCATTCAATTCAATTATATATTCTAAGTATTTAGTCTTTGTAAAAAGGGTTAGAATTAACCAAAGTTTATTGCAAGGTATGTGTTGATGTCCTTCTCCTTCGTGTTAATTCATCTATTCATAAAATTAGGAAGACATACATGCCTTGGAATATTGTGCTTGCTTTTTAAACCAGACAACCTCTCACCGGGTTAAATTCAGTGCCACGTACGTACCCAAGCAGGCAGGCAGGCAGTGTCAACTAGTAATTAATATACTACTACTTCCATCCACGATCCAAATTATTCACTGAATTCCGTTCAACCCAATATTGCTTGTTACGGCTGAGAAATTCAACACTGAGAAATTAATTCACTGAAGTTATAGGCCCATATTAACTACTGTAACTACTAAGAAATTCAACACGTACTACCATGCATGCAGCTCAACACTAACTAACTACCATGCAATGCAACTCAACACTAATTAAGTCATCAAAATCTAATGTAATCATCAGTTTTTTTTTTTTTTTTTTTACAGCCATCATCAAATTGCAGCAGCATAATAATTGTATGCGGCTGGGTCTCCCGCACGAAGTAAAGGCAAATGGTTTAGAGCAATGAACAAGTCTGCGGTGGCCAAACACGTACTCCATCTGCATGCATACATGGACGGACAATAAAGGATTTTTAATGATGAGAATCTAAAGTTTTTTTTTGATAAAAAAATATAATTAAAATACAAAATATAGAAAGAATAGAAAATGTAAACGTACCCTAGTAACAAACTCTGCAGTAGACATGTACGAGATCTGGTCAGCCAACATCTTCAACGTGATCATAAAATATGTGTATCGATTGTCATCCTCTCGTAAAAATTCCTAAGCATGAAATAAATCAAAATGATTAAAAGGTGTATTTAAAATAATTTTAATTAAACAATTTTGTATTAATTAAATTGCTATAATTAATAAGTTGTTAAATATTAGTAATATGTTTTTGTATAGATGTAATAGTAAATATTTAATGAAGTTAATATTTTTAAAAATTGTTGTTCATTTTATACATTCAGAGACAAATATTTTTGATTTTTTTTATAAATAATATTTAATTAAAAAACTATTTTTTTTTTAATTTCATATTCTTTAACACAAACATGTTCATATACTTACCTGTACATCATTTAGAACGTGAACCGCCCGTTGATAACGGGGGATGACAGGATCAGCCTCTTGTGGAATATTGAATCCCTCTGGGAGGAACCCATTAAATTCGAACAACAATTCTCGGTGATTCTTGAGAATCCTTTTGAGCTCTGAAATTGTGACCATGACGCCATCCCTAAAAAAATGTTGAAAACAAGTATAAAAAATGAGAAAACATGCAAATGACAACAAAGGTGTCCTTCCTCATCATTACTTGTCTATGTATACACCAAACTACAACTAAATTTTTTTTATATAAAACTTTCACTAGCATAAGTCCGTTGTAAAAATTATATTTTTAAATTTTAATTTTATATATTTTTCATTCTTTTTATTTTTCAAATTTAAAATTTTAAAAATATAAATCATACATTTTATTTTTAATATAATTAACTTTGTTTTTTAACGTTAAATAACAGACAATGATGAAATTGGAAGAAGTTTTTCTAAGAACATATTTTTCTAATAAGAAAATTAATTACTACTCCAATAGATAAAACATATACTTATCATGCAAGGCTATTATATCAATTACATTGCACCATGAAGCTCAGGAATCCTAGCTAGTGCTTCATTTCATGCAAAATAAGGAAAGAAAAAAGAAATCAAACACCCAACACCTAAACCAGCCAGTTTCAAAACAACATATGAAAGACCCATCAACCCATTTCAAGAAACCCATTTCAACCGTCTCATCCAAATGGAAGACCCCCCTGCTCCCGAAAATCCAGCAAAGAATGATATTGAAGATATATTATAGGATGTAGTGATATTATGATATATAGAAATGAGCCTAAAAATTTTCCAAATACAAACCCCATAACCCTATAATCAAGCATGCACTAAGCAAAAGTACCCTAAACAAAAAAAAAAACAAAAAAATCCATCAATAGTTGAATCTTCTCCCTCTGGCAACCAAAACCCATTTCCAAAAAACAGTGTAGGCAGCAAAAACTAAAAATCAATATAGACATTCTTAACATATAACAATCGCACATTCTTTCACTAGCATAAGTCCGTTGAAAATATATTTTAATATTTTTTTCATTCTTTTTAATTTCCAAATTTAAAATTTTAAAAATATAAATCATACATTTTATTTTTAGTATAATTAATATTTTTTTAACATCAAATTATAGACAATGATGAAATTGGAAGAAGATTTTTTAAGAACATATTTTTCTAATAAGAAAATTAATTATTACTGCTATAGATACAACATATACTTCTCATGCAAGGCTATTATACCAATTACATTGCACCGTGAAGCTCAGGAATCCTAGTGCTTCTATTCATGCAAAATAAGGAAAGAAAAAAATAAATCAAGCACCACCTAAAGCAGCCAGTTTCAAAACAACGCATGAAAGACCCATCAACCCATTTCAAGAAACCCATTTCAACCGCCTCACCCATTTCAAGAAACCCATCAACAACGAAAAACTCGAAACCCTCAAATCCAAGCTTTCCATCACCGCTTTGAACGACGAGCTGGAGAAACTCAAACAACCGCTGTCGCCTGCCGGTGCACACTAATGGTTAGGTCTGTCTGTTTCTCGTCTAGGTTTCTCTGTGAGAGAGAGAGAGAGAGAGAGAGAGAGAGAGAGAGAGAGAGAGAGAGAGAGAGAGAGAGAGAGAGAGAGAGAAAGTGATCCTTGGAACACATACATCCAGCAGCTTCGATTGTTGGTTTTCATTCATTCTTCTCTTTAGATGGTGAAAGTTGTTTGTATTGTTTTGACAGTGAGAAGAGAGAGAGAAGGGTGAGAGAAATAGAGAGAGGGGTGAGTTATTATAATAATGCATATAGATATATATAGGGATAATTGATAGAAAATGTTTAATATTGATATGTAATTTTGAATGATATTTAAGAATGAAATTGAAAATATATGTTATAGATAGAATATAGTGATATTATAATATAACAACAAGTTTTCATCGTTACAGCCTAAAAGATTTACAAATACAAACCCCAAACCCTATAATCATGCATGCACTAAGCAATAGTACTCTAAACAAAAAATCCATCAATAGTTGAATCTTCTCTCTCTGGCAACCAAAACCCATTTCCAAAAACAGTAGCAAAAACTAAAAATCAAAATAGACATTCTTAACATATAACAATCGCACATTCTTTTATATAATTGATAAAAAAAAAAAAAAAAAAAGCAATTTATCCTTACATATGATGTTCATAGTGATAAGTACGTAGTGATATTGAATTTAATTCTTGAGGTAGCATCCTCAAGTGCTGTGAAAACTCGGTCTTTATATTCGTCAGGGACGAATCTATCAAAGAAAAAAACAAACAATCAAGAAAGGGGCCGGGTGAGAGTAAAAATAAAATCAAGAAAGGTGGTGAATCAAGAAGTGTGGGCATGCAGACTGATTTGGGAGAGAGACAAGAGATTGATGGATGGATGGAATCCGTACATTAACATGATCAATTAAATTAGAAGAGGAGAGAAAGACATACCTTTGGGCCATGATTGATTCTGTTGACTCAAGAAATACGACTACGTGTAGGGGGGGAATCAAGAACAGTAATGTGCCAGTAAAAGAAAAGACTAGACAATGGAGTAGTAGGAGGACGGTAAAAGAAAGAAGTCTACCCCTTTTATAGGGAGTGAGTTTTTCGATCGTTGGAATAGAATGGAAGAGAAGGAAATGGGACTCAGTTGGTTGGAAGCGTTATTTACAACTGGCACATTTGAGTTTTTTAAATGTGTTAATAACAAAATAACTACAACCTAGAATACCGTTATGTAACAAAAAAAAAAAAAAAAAAAAAAATCACATTCCCAAAATGTGTTTAGGGAGATAATATATCTGAGATAGCATAATAATAGGCTGGGGGAGGACTTTGTGGAACGTAGAGAGGGGCAGTGGCGGCCTCAAAAAAGTTTTTTACTTTTTTTTCCCACTGTTAATCATTTACAAAGTAATGGCTGAAAAAAAAAAAAAAATTACAGTATAACTTTTAAGTACGACATTGCAAATTCACTACTTGAAGCATAACCTGCTCGTGGTGAAAACCATTCGGCAGAAAATAACCATCATTCTCCGGGGGCTATTTACAAAATAATAATTAAAAAATTATTAAATTTAGAAGTAATTAAAATGACATAAAAGTAATTATTTAAAACTATTCAAAATACATATTACCTCACACACACACACACACACACACACACACACACATACACACACACTCTTCACACCATCTTTTTCATTCTTCCACAAAACCTTTTCACCATTAACACAACCCCACCAATTGACACAACCCCACCACAAAAAACAACCCCACCAATTGACACAACCCCACCACAAAAAACTAACCTTAAATTAACATTAAAAAAAAAAAAGAAAACAGGATTATCAATTTTGTTTTCTTGCCCGACTAGACATAAAAATTTACTTCAAAAATTTTATATTTTCATTAATTTAAAATTTATAAAATTAAAAAATTAAAAAAAATGATGTTGAGAAACACCAAATGGAACTTAAATGATTTAAAATTTTGCAAATTCACTACTTATAGGTCAAATTGATGAATAGTGAAATCAACATTCTTATGTATTATAAATAGATATTTTAGTGTTCAAGTACTCCTTCCTTTCCTATAATTTCATTATTCATTATTCCAAATTTAAATGTTTGCAAAAAATATTTTCTTTCTTATTACATAATTATTACTCCCCTCAAACTAAAAGTTTGATTACGCACGAAGATTAAGTCGGGAAACAGATGATAATTTTCATTAAAACACTTTGAGTTGACTCTAGTATTCATAATTTATACTAAAAAATGAATGAATATTATGATCAAGTAGAATAAACCCACAAAATTTATAACTCTTAGGTGGGACGGTAAAATGTAGTCAAACACTTTTCGGTGGGACGTACAGATTTGGTAGATAATATGGCAAGTGACTTTACTTCAGTTCGCTGTTTTTATCTCGTGCAAATAGCCTAACTTTTCCAAAAATGAAATTGAAGTCAAAAGTTATTTTTAGTGTCCAAATTAATGTTATAATTTTGTTGTTGATATTTTGAAAATGTAAAACTCATTTTCGATTTACCAGAATTGAAATTTATTTTAAAAGAAATTAATAATAATTTTTTTATTATAAGTTTAATTTCATATAATTTTCGTTCACAAGTCCAATTTTAAATAATTTTTTATTTTTAATGGGTCGCACAATTTTTTTCTCTATTTCTCTCTTATTTCTTCATTTTCATCATTATAAATTGTCATAAAAAATTACTCCTCAATAAATTAATGTAAAAGGCGAGATCGCCCTCTAATTCAAACTCGATATTACAACATATCTTAAACGCAGTCCACCGTAATGGAAAACGTGTAGTACTTTTTTTGATTACTATATATGGTTATATTAGTGTAAGCCTTCGAGGGCTCGTGACATACTCTCTTTAAATTAATTCAAATCAATGGTATTTAAATTATTTTGAATCATTAATTAACTACAATAATAACGGTGAAATTGTTAATTAAGTATAAGCTGTTAACAAAGATTATAAATTTTAGTTTTGATAATAAAAGAGGGCAATTGACCCTTTGTTCTGATAAAGGACAATTGAGTTATAAATTTTAATAAATTAATCTTATAATGTAAATCTAAAATTAAGCTCCTGTGCTTTAGCGAAAAAAAAAAAAATTACTAGGGTTACTTTAATTAAGTGCTCCATTTCTTTCCTTGTAACCAAAAAAAATAAAAATTAAGTGCTTTATGGTGTGTGGATCCCACGGATCAGATTCTCACCAATAACAATTCCATCATAAAATTGATATTCGGATCTCACGTTGGATCTCACGTTGGATTTCACGCATAAAATTGGTATTCGGATCTCCTTATGAATAGTTTCTCACAGTTTGAGCCATTATCTATTATACTAGTTTCTCCTCCTCCCTCTCATCGGACATCTTTTTCCTCTCCCTTCTCACGCACCCTCTCTTTGATAAGAAAAATGATGAGTATCAATTTGAATTTAATTAGTTAAAAGAGTTGAATTATAAATTTAAAATAAATACTAGATATTTCCTAAAATATATTACATTAAATGATATGAATTATTTTATTTATATTTTTAAAAAAATAGTAGCAATTTAAACATGTTAATTGTGAATCGAAAAGAACATTGACGAGTCGAGCATTAACGTGTCAGCTCACTAGTATCGCATATTGAGTCGAATTGGAATCGTAAACTATGACAAACCTAATCATTGTGTTAGACTTGAGTTATAATAGTATTGCAACTCAAGTTGAAACAGATTACACGAAACAAGGCGAATGTAATCCACAAGATAACTTCATTTGTGTACAGATTCAGGTCCATTTAAGGGACTCTAAACTTGTTCAGTGCTCAAAAAGCAAGCTCAATAGAGTCCGTAAATTAGCTTTGTACATTTTATTGAGTCTCCTTTAGAGCTCCAAAGGGATATTTTAAATATGTCAATTTTAGGCAAGCTCAGTGATTTTGCTATATAAATTAAATTTGTATAAGCTATTTTATATAATAATGTAATTACAAATTTATATTTTTATACGTCAAATTTTAAATGAGAATTAAAAATTATGTATGATTCTTATTTTTATTTTTTTACAAATATTTTGACAAATAAATTATGAAAATATATCAATATGTCAAAATATTATTCTATTCCGATGCTAATTATAAATAAACACTATTATATTTTTTTAATGTAAATTTTTTAAAATAATTAAAAATTATGTATAATCATTACTTTTTTAACCAATATTTTGATTAAAATATATGACTATGTCAAAATATTATCTAATTTTCTAATAATAAAAAATAAATAATATTAAAAATTTATTAATAAAATATACAATGTGTGATAATTATATAATTAATAAAACTTAATCTAATTAAAAAACAATATTTTCAAATGTTAATTTATTTAAAAAGAAAGATAAAAAAATAAAACTAATTTTTTCTAATTTAAAAAACAAAATTAATCCTGAACATTTCATAATTAAACAACTGTGCTTGTGCTTGATGATTAAACAATTGTGCTTGTGCTTGATAAAAAAAACTAATGGCTAGGTCAAATATGCGATTTATAGCGATATGTGATGTTTTTTTACTGTAGATGATATTTGAAAGTGTGATATAAGATGATAAATGAAATTAACAAAAAGACAAAAATACCCTTGATAAAATAGCTCATAACTATTAATTTATTATACACTGGACCCACATTAATTATCACACCTTTGATTGACCTTTTTCTCCCTCTCTCTCTCTCTCACACACACACACAGACGTGCACACAAACACTTTCTCCTCGTTATTTCCATGTCTGGTTTCAACAAATTGGCTGAACTACTGTACACAAATGCAAAAATCAACTCCTTGTCGAAAGAGAGAGAAATAAATTTGGAAAGGGAGAGTGAGAGTGAGAGAGATAGAGAGCTGAGAAATTTTTCAGAGAGAACGAGAAAGACCCCTGTAATTGTCTATGGATGTTCCGGCAATCGGAGAGGGTGGGTTCGCTTACGTCTT